>JANHFX010025658.1:18957-53458 GCA_027560015.1 Chloroceryle amazona
CCCTTCCCAATGGGAGGGTTGGCAGCGTGGCATCTAGATTACAAATTTAAAAGTAAAGGTTTAAAGGTTAATGCAAATTTTGGCCTCCCCCCCCCCCCCCCCCCCCAAAAGGGGAAAAAAGTAAGAATCACAACTATACTGAAGTGATGGATTTTCCAAAGTTCATTGTTCTGATACCAGACCTGTGAAATCAGGGGAGGTGTCTCTTTTCAGATATGGACTAAATTCTTGGCTCCTGGGTGGGCAGGATGACATTAGATCCTTATAGACTTTCAAAGCTAAACAGAAAATAGACCACCTCACTGGTAAAAGCTTTAAATGCACAGATTGTTCTAATCTTTGAACCATAAAAATAAGTCTGGTCTGAAAATTATATTTATGGTTTCCAGTTATGCTAGCTACTTAAAATAAGCTGTTTCACAGCTCCCCAAATCACCAAAATTTAGATCCAGATGAGGGTTGCTGCAGTCATGGTCTTTGGGCAGCATGGTGATCAGCCAGAGGGTTACAGTTTCAGTCTGCTGGAGCTGGGCCACAGTGCAGAATGGGCCCAGAAGGAAAGCATGAAGAGAAACACTTGATTCTGCAGTCTGTTTGGGAGTTATGCGAGCAGGGAATTCACTGGTGAGGCAGAACAAATAATCCAGGGATCTGGGAGTGAAATCAACACCTTTCCCTTCCTGGCTGAGTTTCGGTATGAAGGGGACTCCATCTGTAGTTGGCTTCTACAGGGAGGCAGGCAGAGTAACAGCATCTTTACATATAATTTCTGATTGGTAATTAGCCAGGAATAGGTACTGAAATGCTTCTGAACTTACCTAAGTGTTAGTATTCAAAACATCAGTATTGATTGATTTAGGTGCTTATGTTTTCTTAAGTATTGCTGGAGAATAGATTTCTGAGGTGTATTATATTGAGCTGAGTTTGGGGCGGCTATTTCCATAAAGATGTGCAAGTTCCAATATGTCAAGCCGCAGGAGCAGGGTATAGCCTTACAGTACATGGTAATACTGTAAGCCATAATGAAAAGATAGCTGAATCTGTATCTCTGAATGCTTAAAAATAACAGCTCTAAATTGAAACCAAGACTGGGAAATTTCAGCCCAAGTGATGAAAATTACTCTTTTTTAGCCTTGTTTAGCTCTGCTGTTTTCCTGAAACGACCAGAAACTCGCAGATTCAGAGACCTGTGTGTTACAATGAAAATTCTGATGTCACCTGTACATTGTGGCTGCTTTGCAGGAAGAGTGTTTTGTGTGAGCGCTCTGCTAAATAAGTGCAGATTTGACACAAACTCTTTTAGAAGTTCTTCACTAGTATATAGTGTAGCTACTCTGGAAAGCAAAGGCAAATCCAATTTAAAATCTTGTCTGTGAAACTAATCTTGTCTTAAAAAAACCAACATAGAGATATTTAGATAGTATTTAGCCTTATGGTTACTCATTTATGATGCTTGTTGCTGCTTGCTACATTAGATATTTCTATCATGATGAAAATATTTTTACGTGAACCAAAACACAAATTTGACTGGACTATGCTGTCCCTTTGGATTTCACAAATTTTGGTATTGCATATACATAGGTATTATATATGGTTATGTGCCATTTGCTTCTTTCTAGCTTTTTAAAAGCTGCATAATTGGAAAATTTGGAAAATTGGAAGAGAGTTTTAATTTCTAAGTAACAGTGGGAGGAGGCTGTGCTGCTGACCTGATTCATCAATAGATAAAGTAAGGGAGCAGAGATAATTAATAGAAATAACAACAGTACTTTTAAACATTATGTTGCAAAAGGATCAGCTCCAAAAGGGAGGAACAGATTTTGATGTTTCAACAACAGAAGAAATAGTGACTGTTTAAAAAAAGACTCATGCAAAACCATGCATTCAGAAAGATTTCTAAACATACATGGAAATTTGGCTGAGTAGAAACTACAGTCTTATGTTTGCAAAATCTAGGACAGGAGCTCTAAATCTTTTCTGGCATTAAGCAAAGAATTTAACTGCCAGCTGAGTTTTCCCATCTGATGCAATGTTGTTGGATAATGCATAGTGCTTACGCTGGTGGTGTTTGTCATCAAACTCTAATGCAAGGTCCAAGTATAGTACTGCCAGTCCCAGGCATTCTGAAGCAAGATGGACCTCCCAAAACTGACTTAAAATTATTTGGGCTTATTCTTATTTTAGTTTTAAAAACTGAATTTCATGGGAGAGATTAGTAACAATGCTAAGATGGAACTGCATGTTGAATTTAATTTTTGGAATCTTACATAAAGGCTGAGCACTTTGGCTTACTTGACTTTAGAAGTTGCAGAGTTTGGATTTAAAACCAGGGAAGAGGTTTTTTGGAATCAGTATCAAGATCTGGCTAATCTGTAGAGATGACATTCTTCCTTTTGATGTCTTAAGAGTGTGTGTGCTGTGGGGGTTCATATAGTTGCAGTGGTACATGTAATATGGAGTATGTCACAATTTTTGTAGAAACTTTCAGTGGATTTTATCTCATATTCTATTTAGTATATGTGATTTTGTACATTTTAAGCAACAGAATATATTTCAACTATGCATAAGAAATAAACGGAAGCAGGAAACATTCCCAACTAGATGATGACAGGTTTAAAAAGGAAGGCCAGACCACACAGTTATGAAAAAATATTGGGAAATTCCCTAGATGCTCATGGATTTCCATTGTCACAGAGTATTCTAAAATTCCAAATCCTTTCTTTACTGCATAGAGCTCATGTTGCATCCTTTCTGTTTTTAGACTCTGTGGAAATAATTGTTGTGCCTGTTGAAATCACGAGAATCAAATCAGTCCTACACTCAGGTCCTCTCCTTGCTAAGTCTAGTGTCTAGATCCAGCTCTGCAAATGAAACCTGCATTCCTACTGAAGGCTACAGTTCTGGGTTAACTTCTGTTCTGGCTGTGCAATCCCACCATCTTGCCTCTCCCTCCCTGGTGGTAGGGTACAATGTACTGGTGGTAAATTGGATCAGGGAGCAGACAAGCTCACAGTCTGTCTGTCACGTGGCTGTTGCACTGCTACAGACAGTTGTGTCAGGGCAAAGGGAAATTGGAGGCACAGGGATGGAAATGAATACTTGGGACCGGGAGGTGCTGCCTATTTCCATCAGCACTGGGGTTTGAAATTGTCAATGGATTTGTAAGGCTGGCCTCCAAAGAGTCTGCAAAAGTATCCAGAGCCAGGGAGACTGCTTGTGCCAGTGGCTGCACATTGATCTTCCCAGTGTGCTGGTCCTCTCCAGAAGCCATCTCTAGCTGTGGGTTGTGGCGCGGCATCTTCCGCTGATCCAGATGGATTCAGAGCTTTCCCATAAGGAAGTATTGCCTGGTCAGTGCATCTAGAAAAAAACACATGTCCTTCCCTGAGTTTCTGAGGAGAACCTTTTGAGTTTTTTTTTTAGATTTAAGAATTGTTCAACATTTGTACCCAAAAAGTTTTTTGCCAATAGCAACGATTGTCTTGAGCATTAGGCTTAAGAAATT
Source organism: Chloroceryle amazona (assembly GCA_027560015.1). Classification (NCBI taxonomy): domain Eukaryota; kingdom Metazoa; phylum Chordata; class Aves; order Coraciiformes; family Cerylidae; genus Chloroceryle; species Chloroceryle amazona. The sequence goes on from JANHFX010025658.1 coordinate 22,463, forward strand.
TCTCTTTTGTATTTTTTTTTTTAATGAAGGTAGAGCTACTATAATAGGATATGGCATGTGATGATATCTTGAATTACAGCAGTACATTGTAGGCAGGGAAGGAGTTTCTTGCCCTTTGCAGTGTCTCAGTTTCTCTAGGGATTTTTTGGGTAGCGCAGAAATGCAGTGCTATTCATAATGAAAACAATGAGTTGTGATGTTTATATAGTAATTGCACTTTTGAATGTTGTATAAATACATGAGCAATATCTTTGCTATTCACATGCTACTTATTCTTTGAGAGCTTCTTTTCCTGTAAAAAACACCATCCAAAAAAAGCCCTCTAGAACATTGTAAGAAATCCAGTGAAGTACCCAGTAACTGGAATGGATATGACTGCATTGAGAAAAAGATGTCATGTTCATTTGGGACTACCCAGTTTATACTGCTGTTAAGTCACCCAACATGTCCATGGTGAAATATAGACTTATATTTACAGAACTCTGAACAGTGTCTGAGTTTCAGACTTATGTAGTTAATAAAAGGGCCAATTCTCTTCAGACAGCCTTGAATTCTTATTAAATGTATAAGTTTCATTTTAGGCAGCAGGTTTCTACATACTGGAAGCCTCAGGCTAAAGCAAAAAGAAAAGAGAACTTGGATATGTTTGTAAGTATAGTGCAGAAGGGAAGATTTCTGTTTCTGCTGCCAGGGCATCAACTAACTTCATTGTAAGGTGCTTTTTTTCTCCTTTTAAGAAATGCAGGTAAGAAATACAACTTAAGGAGAACATCCTTTTATTTTTAGTGTGCTCAAGTAGCTAATGTACTTGGGAGAAAAAAAAAAGGGAAAGTGACTGCTGTTTCTTACTAAAATATTTGCTGTGGCCTGCACAAAAAACCAATAGATGTCCACCTGAGAATTTTCACCAGAGTAGTGGTAGAAATGATACGTACTGTAAGGAGTGAAAAAACAAGATCTGCATTAATAAAACCTTACAGTAGTACTTACTATGTTAAGTGCAGAAGCTTGTTTCTTTCAAAGCTTGAAAATGAAGGCGGAGAGAAGTCATAAAGCTTGGATATAGCATTGATCCTGTTAGACTGAGGAAGTGAATAAAAGCTGTTAACTCTTGACAATATCTTCTTTCCCACTTAGAAAACAGCTTTGTATTTATTTTTTTTAATGCTTAGATGTGGTAAAATCATTGATGTATTTGTGATAAAACTGCACATAGACAACATTGTCTTATTTCTGAAGTGGAACTGAATCAAATGATGTGAGACAAAACCAACATTTGAAGTAAGATGCTCTTCACAGCAATACCAGTGTAGATGTAAAACTTAGTAAAATGAGAACTTTTTTCTTTACCTTGATTCAGATCGTGTATCACAGAAAGGATATGTTCATAAATGAATGGCTGCTGTGGGCTTTGCCATGCAACTGAATTGCTTCCATTTCCCGGCAAGTGGCTCTCTGGAGTTCTGAATTGTTTTGTTTTGCTTAACGGAAGGCGAATAACACTTCCTCATGGAGGCAGTCCCGTAGAGCAGAAGGCAGGATGGCATGTGGAAATGGATGGTTTAAAACTACTGAACTTACCTGCTGCTGGATGGGAGAAGTGACACCAAATTTCACATCAAAGAGGTAGGAAATACGTATCACTGGCACTTCTGTCTAAGGCTGAATACTTCTAGGTGCCCAACACAACAGGAGTTTTTGAAGCAGCTGCTGCTGTGAATAAACACGCGTGTGAGTATTTCTCTAGAATGCAAAGCAAGTATTTTGGAACCGTGTCGCTGACATACAGTCCAACAGTTTAAATGAGATGAGCAGAATCATTGTTCTGACAGACTTTACAGGTAACAGTAGCAGGAGAAGTAAAGCTTATGAAAGGTGCAGAGCCTTATGGAGTGATTTACAGAGAAACTGGATGTGACAGCACTAGTTAGGCTAAAAAAATAACATCCCACAAGTTAAAACAGTGGAACAGCTTTTCCTTAAAGTGTAATGATGGAGACAAACAGACGAATGTAGGAGGAATAAAATAAATCAGCTGCTAACACCCTCTTTGAAAGCACTTATAAAAGAGAATAAAATTACTTTTTAGCAATATTTTAAACTTCTCATCCTTTTAAAGAAAAATTGAAGCATCTTGATTCTGTTCTTATTAAAACTGAAGTGTTGCCCAATTCTGTAAGCACTTCACATCATGAAAAGCGTGATGTCAAAGTGACAACTGTTAGTTGTGAGAACAGATATCCTTCAACCCTATTTTTAACAAATGCAGTAAGATGACTTAACTGCCATCAGCTGTCACGACTCTGGCCTCCAGTCCAAATCCATTTAATGCAAAAGTGTAGGGAGGAGTTGGGCTTCCTGCTGGGAAGAGAAAATTAAAAAATTTGGGTCAAAGTGTTCAAAGTTTGGTGGTTCCATGCCAAAAGCAGTCTGTAACTTTCTGCCTAGACTTTATAAATCAACAGCAGCATCTATAATTGGAATTCAAGCGAAAAAGAGCAAAGAGCACAGCATAAAAAGTCCTGATGCAAGATGCTCAATAATGTTGCTTTCACCTAATCTCTTCCCTATCCTAATGGGATGTTTCTGACCTTATTTCCTCTGTATTCCTCTGAAAAGTGGTATTCTTTCGGGTTCTGATTATGAGTTACAAACTTACATTTCCTGGGTCTTAAGCAATTTTAGAATTTTCAGATTTTAAGCATCTCGGTGTATGTATATGACTGTTGCTACAGCCTACGGGGTGTTTAAAAAACTTGAGCATCTTAAAATTACTTTTCTATCATCTTCATGTGTTCATTTTTTTGGGAGTAATATCTCTTGTTTCAGTTTGGTTTCAGTGCAGTGGTTGACACCTTACAGAATCATTTTACAGCTTTGGGTGTTTCAGAGGGTGTTTCTTCCTGCATCTGTTTGTTTATCAGAATAATTAAAAGAGGGGAGAAATACCAATATTAAGAATAATTTTTAAAAGGCTTAATTTTTAGAGGATGTGGCTAAACAATTTAATATTTAGGTGCAAATGACCAAAACTTTATTTTTATCATCAGGAACACTGAAAGTAAAAGATTACAGAGCAGTCTGAGCAATGAGGAAGGTTTGGAAAAGGGAAGATGAATTAGTTTGTCTCTGCACTGTGGAGATGGCCATGGGTATGATACAGCATTGACCCTTCCATGCTTAACTCTACTGGAATGCAGACTTCAGGGGAATCCCAGCTTGGATTCCTGGAGACAGGTTACACATGGATGGGCAGAACTGCTGTGCAACCATCCCACAGCTGGTTCTCAGCCACCGTTCCCCTCTGTGAATCTAATGTACTTGGAGAGTGTATGAAAGACCTGGCAGTACACTGCTCTCAGTTGCCAGGGTTTAAACACCCATATTTATAAATTAGATTCTGTACTTTGTACTTTCTGGTTGGTTTGTTTGTTGATTTATTTTTTTTTTTTCCCCCCTGCAATCTGCCATTTTTATGTAGATTTTAAAATCTATGAGTATATCCTCGTAATTTTAGTAAAAATTCTTGCTTACTAGTTAAATTTATAGATATTTGATCATTGCAAGTCAATGTGATCATAAAGTCAAATAGATTTTGTGTTTGTGGTATATATTCTAAGTACTTACATAAATATTTTACTTCATAACTGGCATTCTGCTTTAGCTATTCCATGGGATTTTATTGTTATTTTATTGTCCAGAGAAGTGATGGATGCCCCATCCCTGGAAGTGTTCAAGGTGAGGTTGGAGAGGCTTTTGAGCAACCTGGTCTAGTGGAAGGTGTCCCTGCCCATGGCAGGGTGGTTGGACAAGATGATCTTTAAGGTCCTTCCAACCCAAAGCATTCTGTGGTTCTATGAATTGCAATCAAATATGGACACCCAGTTGTACCAGGGAGCACTGGGGTATGTTTCATGTGGTTTCGCAGAACCATGCTAGTGTTCCTTAATCATTAAGTATCACAAATTTGTGGTCATGTATCTTTTCAAATAGCATGCATGAATATAGGTCAGAAATACATTTAGTGCATGAAAATGTTGCTTAGAAAATCTTGCAAACTCCATTCCATTGTGAACGCTCATTATTAGTGGTGGGAAAGGATAATTCTTACAGTGCTTTTCTGTCTGGATTTTAAAAAGGGCTTTACAAAGGATTGTTACACTGATTTGCAGATGAGATTGAGAGAATAGAAGCAATTTATCCAAGGTCACCTGGAAAGCGAATGATAGGTCTGGAAGGAAAACGAACGCATTCAGAGGTCTGGGCTAGTTCTCTGTTCAAGTGTTGTGCTGCTTACCTTGCTTCCAATTGTTCTTAGTTTCCAGAAGAAAACATCTCCAGTATTGTTTCCAACCAGACTGTGGTAAGTATTATGAGAAAGCTTCTGCTATGAAATTCTAGTTTTATTATTTGCTAGCAAAAACTGTTAACCACTTTGAGTCTGATTGATTTTTTTTTTTTACTTGTCGATACCACTTTAATTCCAGTGTTGTTTTTTGAAATTAATCAAGTTGCTGTGTTTTTACTGATACAAATCAAGGCAGTTTAGCCCAAATTTGCTACGTCAGAATTCCTAATGCTCTATCTTTAGAGAGAGATGCCTCCTGCTGCAGTATTTCTCATCATCTCTTTGCAGAAATAAAAATTGTACCAAAAGCAAAATGAGGGGAAAGGTCTTAACTTCACATTAAGAAACGTTCTTACTCCAAGTTATTAAGAAAAAGGTGGTGGGGGGGGAGGAATTCAATTATCTTTCTTAGAATTCCTGACACAAACCTGTTCAGCTTCTGTGAATAGCATCCTGCTCCTTAGTGAATTCTTGAAAGTGCCATTATAAATCTTAACTTCACAAGGTCTGTTTCCTCAAGACAATGCTGTTCCTGCTATGACATTGACAAAAACTGCATTTATGTTTTAAACTTTTTGATGGAAACACTACTGGTTAGATTTGGCTGAAATCTTCTAACAAATCACTTCCACCTACCTAGAGGTGGTGACTTCTTTTCTTTTAGCTAATCTCTCAGTCTCCAGGTCTACTGAGCCTATTGAGCTACGTTACTCTGACTCGTGAGTAGCGTGCATTAATGGGCTTGCAGGTGACTTTACTAGGAGCAAAGTAAGGCTGTCCCACTGCACTGACCACCTGGCTGTTGTAAGCCACAAAGATCTCTAGACTTTCAAGCAGGATTTAATATGACTAATCATGATCCCACTGGATTTGACTGACATTTTTGTAATGGCTTCAGTGCAGCAGAAGTAAGCCTATAAGAATCAAACATTTTCTGTATTAAAAGGATACCTTTCATATTACTACAGCAAGCTGAACAATAAGGAATGGCTGGTTAATGTGCAAAAAGAAGTGATTGTGGCAAAAGCAGGGTAAAAACCCAGTGTTTCAGCCTATACACAAGGATTTGCTAAATTGAATAAACACATGTAGCTCTAATTCTGATGCTTTCTAACTTGTGTATTCTTGACTTACACAAGTCAGTAATACTTTTTCAAGACAGACTTTGTACATTATCTGAAAGTGAATAGGGGCCATGAATAGGGGCCGTTCTTTGCTTAAAAATGTTTGATTGTATTTTTTCATGAGACCGTGCAATAATGTACACAGGAGTGTCTGGCTTGTTAAAATGTGTACTTCCCCTGAAATTTGCAAATTACTTAATTGTGTATGCTTGGACAATTTTAATGCAAAATTTTTCTGTGAAAACATAATAACGTGCTGGGTTTTGACATCTAGCTATGACCTCTGCTTTCTTTGAAAAACAAGCTTCCAACTTCAGGACTCTGATGTAGTATGTCCTCCTTACTTAGTCTGATACAAATATTTGTACATAAATTTCGATCCATAAAAATAATGCAAGAAAAACCTTGGTTCCAAGGTCAGTTAGTCACCTGTGTTCAAGACTCTTAATTTTTTCGTCATAACTTTATTGGTCTCTTATCCCTTACAATTTCTGGCTAAAATCATTCATGCCGCATCATTTCATATCGCCTTTTCAGAGGTGCTGTTTGTTCTATCTCAAAAATTTCCTTTTTCATATTATTCAGTACTATGTGTTATCCTGAGATCTATGCTCTACAGCAAATTGCTTTTTTAGCATTACAATACAACGGCAATGTATGGTACAATAAATGGCAATGAAATGTGGTGAGTTTTCAAAGTTGTGTAAGAAAATGGTGTCATTTATGTTTTTTATTGAAAAAAACCCTATTTAATTACTTTTTAAAGCTTTTTTTAGTCATCTTGGCAATGTGCAGTGTGTAGAAGTAAGAATATGTGACTCAAGAGAAAAAGTCTCAATACTCATTTTGGAAAAAAAATAAAAATCCAACTGTATTCATAGAGAGCCTGAGCTGAGACCCAGGAGGGCAAACAGATCACTATTTACTGCGTGCTGGAGAAAATCTGTCGGTGCTGTAAATTTTCATAACTCAGTTGACTTCACTGAAGCTACACTGAGTTATGGGAACTGGGTATTTTTTTGCAGTGATGGTATTTTCTTTGTTTATTTAATAAACACCCGTGCTTAATATCGGACAGAACAGCAAAATCATGTGCCCTGACCTGTATCCCTTCCTCAGTGAAGTTCTTCTGGATTTACGTTAATTCAAACTAGGATCAGAATCTGGTTCAGTATATGCAAAATACTGAGAAGCATCTATCTGGTTTGTTTTCTTACTGCTTTGAGCCACTTGGTTGGATCCAGGGTAGTTGAAAACTGAGCTAACCAGATGGTTGGGGATTTCCCTGAGGAAGACTATCCTGGGGAGACACAGAACTAGAGAATAGGGGATTACTTGGTTGGAGAAGTACTGAAAAGCATCTGGCTAGAGTATTGCTGGGTACAGGTGATTGTAAACTGCTAGAGTGACCTGGGGGCTGGCGTAAGGTAGAGCATCCCTAAAGCTGTCCCTCGTTGCGCTGGGTCTGAGATGGCTGTGGGATTATTGGATGAAGGAGGGAGCTATGTGGGGTTCTGAGCTATATGGGGTTCATCTCTGCTTCAATGAAAAATTCCGTCTGTGATTTACAATTTTTACTTGGAAAGCCAGAGTTTTATATTTTCATTTTGAGGAGTACTGTTTTGTATGCAAACCTTCTCAAGCATCAAGATGAGAGTATTCTCTAAGGTGTGTTCCTGCTGCTTCAAGTACATGGTTTTGCAATTTGTTAAACTCTGCTCTCTTGCACGGAAATATTAGTTCACATAAAAACCTGTAATGCACATCCAGAAAATGGTGTGTATAACCTTATGTTCCAGTACATCTCCATTAATTACGTTTCGGTTACTATACAATTTACAAATTTAAGAAGTGTTACGGAACAAACAATGTCCTTTTAGTGCTATTGAGAGCAACCTAGCATGTTTCAAATTACAAATATTGCTGTTTTATTACAATATTCTAACTACTTCCAAAACTAATATGAGTTCTTCATATTATTTTCACATTTAATCATTAATGATTAAACCGACTTGCCCATTAAATCTCAAGGTCACAGTACAAATTTAATCTATACTGACCCGAAGGGCTTGACTGTATCTACCTGAGAAACCATCTTGATCTCCAGGGAACTTCATGGCAGCTGAAATATTTTAATGGTTTGAGCAAGTAGTTACCACATGCAAGTGGATGGCTGTTAACTTTTCAGTCAGAAGCCTGTTGCAGCTGAATTATGATGTATGTCATATTATGGGTTAACAGAGGAAAATACATCAAACACCTATTTGACATATTTACTTTTTTTTTTCTTGTACCATTTGCATTGTTAAAAATTGTGCCTAAATTTAGACGCAATCAGCCTGTACTGCTGTTGTTTATATGAGTGCAGTTTGGCAGAGATGTGATAGCCCTACCCTACGTGCAGTTAACAGAAGAAAGAACTGGATGGTTTGCAGTTGGAGTAAACGTAATTTATGAAAGTTGCCTAAAAGTGGAATACCTTCAGCTGCTGCAAATACTGAGAGAAAATCTTGGCCAAGAGCCTTACTTGGTGGATTAATGTACATTTCAACATTTATTCATATGGGGTTTTCATGTTTAGTTTCAGCACATATCCATAGTTGCTCTCAGTCAAAACATCTGTCTTAGTATTAAAGGAGAGTGCTTCTAGTTGTTAAAAAAAGTGTTATGAAATGCGGGGATAGAATAATCATTTCTCTAATACAGCATTAAGAATTTCCCTGCATGGAGAAAGACAGATTTACATTTGCTTTATTTTATGTGGGTGTGAGAGATAATGGGAGTATAAATCTCAGTAGGATGATAAAATGTATAATTCAGAATCTCTTTGGGAGATTAATGCCATGCAGTTGTTTTTTTTCTTTCTGTTCACGAGATTAATATTTGCATGGGCTACAGTTTCATTATCAATCAAAATAATCAACAGAACATAATCTAATCACAGGATTCAAAAAAAAAAAATAAATCTTAGGGTTATTGTTTTTAGGAATAAAATGGTCCCATAATAGTTTTAGTGTAGCCTGTTAAAACTCCATTTTTATTCAATTGTCAGGGACATTTAACTAGGTATACTGTATGATACTGGTTTCAGTTTAGGAATCAATGCTTTCTAGAAACATGGTACATTGTGATAATCCAGAAGTGGAATTACAAGAAGTAGTAATATGTAAAGTTTTTAGACAAAGTAAATATGTAAATGTTTTTGCGGATCAGCGTTAGGACTGATTACCAACATGCAATAAAAATAGTCATTTTGTGAGATACTTTAAGCCTATTACCAGATGTTCATACTTCTAAAAATAAAAGCTATTGTGTTAATGAACTCTGTTCAGAGAGACTGAACAACAGAAGCCTCTTAAAAGTCCTTTGTTTCTGCTTTGTAAGAAATGTTGGAAGGCAGAGCAATTAAGGGTTTGGTTACTAAACTAAAACAGGGGTCAGTAGTCCTGTCTCTCCTGAGTGGTTTGGCATTTCACCTCATTTTCTCTGTTTCCATTTACTTAGTTAAACTAAGGGTAGCAGAAGAAAGGTGCTTGAAGATCTCAGTGGATCCTGGCAAAAATCTGTTACGGGATGCTGTTCTATAATTTCATTGCTAGGCGTTCATGTTCACCACACTTGTTCTAATGAAACCTCATCCTGTTCTTACTTATCTACTCTGAAATGCTGTTTGTCATTCGGACATGGTTTCTGTGATCATTTTGTCTTTTTCAACTTTGGATTGCTTATTGTCTTTTTTTTTAATGCTTTCTGGTTGTATTGGATGCATTTTCTTTTCTACAGTTTGACAACAGCTTCTCTTTGAAGTGAAACTTTCATATTCAATCTATAGTTAGACCTATACAGGAATTTAGTTTTTATTTCTGAGTTGAAGATCATTTAATTTGTCAGGAAACCATTTAAGAATCTACTCCTATATGCTTTCTACATGCCTTTTATATGTTCATTTAAACTACTGAAATGAAAGAAATGCTTCATTTTCTTCTGGAATTCGCTGGGGTTTAAACTGTTGTGTGAAGTGTGCTTGCAGTAACTCTTTACATAAAATCTTTCACTGTAAACTTGGAGCTATTTATTTTACAACTTAGTAAAAGTATTTCATAAACATCCTTCAGCAGAAGTGAGTGTGTGAAACATGCTGTAAAACTTTAGTGATTCCAGCTGTTGGGAAGCATATCTTGCTCTGTCCAAGAAAGCATTACTCAATTATTACTCGGGTTTCCAAGCTTTACAGAGTATATTGAGCCTTACTGACTGTACCCCCTCCCTTTCACTCTGCCTTGCACCATCTTTGTTCATCATGTGACAGCAATAGCAGCTTCAGAAATGAGGTTTTAACAAAATCATTATAATCCAATTACAGAGAAAAAGGGACTGAATGTTGTGTTTGGTTTCCACTTAATCTAGACCCTCTTTCATAAAACCTTTGTCAATGCTCCTAAGTGAACAGTTTTGTGTACTATGCAGAAAACAGTCATGGTTTGCCTTCTATCCTGAGAAACTGAGAATCAGAAAAATGGATGAGGTGGAGTTGGGTAGATGTGGTGTGCCTGGGAAAATGCTTTGAAAATACCTGGCATTTTGTCTATGCTGCTTCCTTACACAGAAAAATGTTTACTCCTCATAAGTGACCTTACATTGTACATTACTTCTGGCAGAGTTTGGCTAATAGAATTAGAAAAGGCAGAGATGCCATCAGAGGCAAACAAATCCCTTTAGCCTTTTTCTAAAATGGAAGATGAGAATACTCTGATCTGCTTTTTAGACATTACTGCCGCACTTTGTATCTGTGTCCGGGAAGAAGAACAGACTTGCTTTGTATCATTGTTCCAAATATCTAATATAATATGAAATATTACCAGCAAGATGCTTCCAAACCACAATCTTCAGGGTTTGAAAGTGCTTTTTTTCCTGCTAATTCTTCAATCCATCTCTGTTTTGAAATCGCAAATTTCAGAGCTTGGTCTTTTAATCTGTGTTGCTTTCTATTTATGCCATAAAAGTGTCAGAAAATAGCTGTGCATCCTTTCTTCAAATCTGATACACATTCTGCAATATTTTCTTCTTTGGTGATCTTAAAATTTAATAATAGTAGTTAGCTTTTATATTGTACTTCACTCGAGAAAAAAAAAAAAACAAAATGAAAAACTAAAAAAAAATTGGGGAAGGTTCGATGAATAACCCTGTTTTTCCTTCCTCTACTTCTCATTGTGATAATTAAAAAGGTTTTTATTTTTGTACTGTGAGAAGCCACACTACATCAAGGCCAACAGTGTTTACAAAGAGGTGATACGTGAGCTCTGTGTAGGCGTAAAATGCAGAGAAGTAAGCTGATGTTGACTTGGCTCCTGTAAGTTTTTATTACAGGATTTAATATCACTTGGAAAATGGTGAAAGCTTGTTTATATAAATGCTAGTGATGTTGTTAATAATTGTGTCCTGGATCAGCACAGCACATCATTGATCAAACCCATTGCAGCTTTGTTTTAAATCAAATGTGGGAAATTAGACAAGCCCTTAGCTGTCAACTGTAGATTTTTTCCTGATATGCTCCAGGTATCAGAGTTAGACTTGCAAAAACATTTAAAGAACAAATTCCAATTTACAAATCTGTCAATAATGGCAGCAGTGGCAGTATGATTGATGGAATATATTACAAGATTACATGGAGGAAACTCGGAACAAATAATTTGTGTCACACTTCTTACTAAGAGATTTTACAAGTAGCAACATTTGGAACAATGAGCATCTAATACCCTTCTCTACAAAGCCATGGATCATAAATTTCACCTATTGGTTCACCTTGCAGATTGGTAGCTCGTATTCAGTACTTACTCTGGACAACTCTTTAGGCCCTTTAAATAGTCAGGGATTACAGTGTATAATTTTGACATTTCAAGCCTTCAAGTTCAGTTCAATAATCACATTGTATTGTGTTATTGTTCACTCCCATTCTATCCATCCTTATTCCTTTTGCAAACCTTATTAGCTTTAATTCTATATCGTCTATATTCTTTATAGTAAAATAACACATTGTGTTGTGCGCTAAGAATCAGTGCTGTAGGTAGCTTTTCACGCTAAATCATTTTCTTCCCAATCCTGTTGAGAACTATAAAATATAATTAATTCTTTAAGGGTAAGTAATAGTCTTTAATCAGATCCTGCATCATTTTCCTTGAAATCGATGTTGAGGTGGATGACTCGTAGTATAAGTCACACTGTTTACTCTTCTGAAATATTGACAAAACAATGAAAATCTTTCAGTACAGTGGATTTTTTCCAAGATGGATGTATTCAAAGGGAAGTATATCTGTTCTCTGAAATGGAATAAACAGGACAATATATATCTTTTGAGACATATCTAAGATGCTATCGGTCTCTTTGTGGCATTCTGCAAGAGTAGAGAGACTTGAATTGGATTTGGCATTAATAAGTTTGGCTCTGAAAGAATTATTTGCTGATAGTGCTCTAGTACTTGGAACTTGTTGCTTCTTTGGAGGTGCCATAAGAGTCTTGTGATATTTTGGAAATGCAGCAAAGCATTCATCTGGACTCGCAGAGCAATGTGAGCTGTTTCTTTTCCTTTTGAATAGGTTTGAATATGAATAAATTAATAGGTTTTTAATACTAATGTTTAAGGTTTATGTTGCCATAATCTTAATTGTCAGGTTGCCTTTTTATAGGTAACGAAAACAAAATCTGGAGAAGGGGAAGAAGCCTAGCATTACATATTTGTGTTTCTGGATTGTCAGCAGTGGTTGAAACACACTGATAAAAAGCTCCCTACATATGGCAGTCATTGCTGACTTCATATGCAGCTTCCCTAGATTGCCCATGTCCTTTGCTTTTGAACATGTGTTAAAAAAGTTCCTTACATACTCTATTCTTTCTTATAGATGAATAAAAAATACTGGAGCTGGAAAATCAGCTACCTTTCTTCACTGGTGAGAAATACTATATACAGAGCTGATGAAAACTTGGATCCATTATCGTGCCAGATTTGACCATAGTTGTAGTTGGATACCCAAGGGACTGATCTGTGAACTCTGCTCAGCACTCCTGAGAGAGGATTCAGAAGGAAGCTTTAAATTACAGTCACAGCCTATGATCCTGAAGCTATTCTAGTGTTGAACCTTTTGCCCCCTGATAAAAGACTGTTGAAACTTGTCCTCCTGTCAGAAGTCCCTTAAAGGACTTACAGGTTTTAGGAATACTTTCCTAGCTCTCTACTCTGTGTTCACTTCCTGCACAGTGAAAAATGCAGGAGACATCTAATATTGAAGAAATCTTCCTCTGCTAAGTCTTCTTTAGGCCAGCTCTCGGTTTTGTACCATAGAAAATTCTACTACAGTTTGGTGCGTGGTGTTTTTCACAAAGGTACATTAAAATTGGGTTGTTTGAAACCTGGAATCAATGACCATGCTAACATTTTTTGAACTAACATTAGTAAACACATATCCTTGTTCATATTCATACAGCATTTCTTTGTCTTCTGCAGTGTAATACGTATTTCAGTTGTAGAGAATAATCTTGTGCATGACCTCAATTTCAGCTTGGGGAGTGCTTAGAAACATTTAATCTGATTTGTCAGATCAATGGAAAGAATTTTGCATAACACACTACAAAGAACTTGCAGTAATATTACTTAAATCAGATGGAGGAGTTTAAATTGATTCTTATTTGTTGTTTACTATGTCAGCTTTATTAAGGTCTAATCTCTTTTTAAGAAGGTGCTGTCCGTGTTCTGACTTGTCATTGTGCTGATTTTATATGGTTATTTCTAATTTGAAGTGTTCTTACTTTTACTTTGTCTTCAGTCAAATGAGGTAATTCCTTCCATAGTCTATATTTTAGAAAACTTTGCCTCATAATCATTATTCTCCAGGTCAGAAGTGAACTCCCAACAGCCCCACAGTCAAACAGATGCTGTCTCTTCACCTTCACTCTTGGGACTCAGCTATATACTGATGTGTATTAATCTTCCAGCAGCTGTCAAAATGCTTACATACGTCCTCAGGTGAACATATACCTTTCTTTTATACTTGAGGATGCCCAGAATATTCAATGCTTTGTCTTTATACTTGCTGGGCTAGAGACTAGGGAACCCAATTCAATGCTAATGTTGATTTATTTTTTTTCCCAACAGTTTATTTATCACTAAAAGAAGCTTGTCTTCACACACGGACATATGTATGTCCATGTGCCTTCCCTCAACAACTCACCGAAGAACTGCATTGAGATCATGAGCATAACACAATTTGCAAGTTTGTGGCCTGGTAAAATGTCCTGTGGTATTTATAGTGACTTGGACTCAATGTGCAGGTTGAATGGTGACTGTTGTAGCCAGTGATTGGCATGGATTTGACAGAGGGAAGAGCGATACTTCATCGACACAGCCTGTTCTTAGAGCCCTGTGAATTATTTTTTTTTTTTGCTGTTTTCTACAGATCTGTGATCTTTTCAAGGATGGTCTTGCTCAGTTTGTGAGATCACCACTCATACTCTGTGTGATTTCTCCTGGGCTGATCCTTCTGGTTTTAAGGACAGTATTTATAAGCAGTCTGGAAGTTACATCTATTGAAAATACCATATTATGTACAACTGAAGAAAATATTAAAAAGTCTAAAGTACATCCGAGAGCACACCAGGGTTTGGGAGCAGCTTGAAGTTACATCACAGTAAATGCAACCCTCAGCTGTGCTCCTAAAACTATTATCTCCCATTTTCTGTCTTTAACTGTGCATTGGTCTTGCATCCCTTATAGGTGGCTGGACAGCATCTGGGGGATGATGGGGCATGGGCAGCACAGGACCACCATTTCAGCTGCAGTTCACTATTGGCTTGGAATAAGAACATAGAGCCCTGATGTGAAATGTTAGCCTGATACGGTGTGGGCTGCGAGCAGAACCACGGGGCACATCACATCTGTTTGGGTGAGCTTTTCTGTCCTGGTGAATGAAACTCTGTATATGCATTGATGTAGCCTGTGAGGAAGGAAGTCCATGTGCAGAGGGGAGTACGATCAGTGCACCAAGTGAGACCAAGTACCAGCTGGCCTGGCCAGCTCTGAGGTGTGGTGCTATGCAGAGATCTGCTATGCCAGAAGCAGGCTGCAAATACAAATTAGTCTCTGACGGTTCAAGTTCTTTGCTAGCTCCCTGTTTTCTGCAGCACAAACCAGTCTGCCCTGGGCCTAGTCGGTGTTACAGGTTACTCCTCCGTAGTATGTGTTGGTAACCGTGTGCTGCTGGCAGGATCGAGGTAACCAAGTCTCTTCCCCTGGGCTATTTACTCCTTGCATGTGTCAATGAGGTAGTAATGGCTGGGGAAGGAGCTCCCTCTTCCTGTGACATGAGCCCTTTTAGACAGACTGTGAGCTACAGACACCTTCTGAGAGCATATTGTATTTGGAGGTGGTGTTTTTAATCCACTGTTAATGTGCTGGAGGGGTAATTGTTTCTGAGCACTAATGAAGCCAAACACAGAGTCCTCTCTCTTTTATAACCTATCTTGCCTTTTTTTTTTTTTAAGTAAGTATTTCTGCTACATCTTTAAGTTAGTCCCTGATGCCCAGTGTAGATTTTGCTTTCCAGCTAAGTATAATTTGGTATTCTGCCAGAAGCATAGATATCTGTAAAGTACAGGCTCTGACTTTTTTTTAAGAGATGCTCTGGGATTGTGTTAATAAAGTGTTGGGGTTTTTTCCACTGCCTGAAGGTTGCAAATTTTTTGCTGAAGTACTTCAAAACTAGAACATGACAGGGCAATTACTTTTTTTTAATTTATTCAGTAGTAATCAGTAAACAGACATTGTCTCATACCCACTCAGCATGTTTTGTATATGCATCTTGGTTTTGTGGAGGCAGATTGTTGTCAAGTTAGAAGCTTCAACACCATTAGTAGGATCTCTTCATTAGTAGCTATTGATGGGAATTTGATCATACAGTGTTAGCTGAAACTGGGACTGAGTATTGGCACTGGCAGTGTTATTAGTTCTGAGATAAGTTGCTTTGTTCTTCTAGCTGATACTAACTGGCACATAGTTTGGCTGTGCATAATAAATAGCTAATGGTAAAATAGCTTTGGATCTCTGTTCAATAATTTATATGAATAATAGCATTGTGTTTGCTTTTTCACTTTCGTCTGTGAATCTTGCATCCTTTCTGTGCAGTAGAGCAATTGCTGGACAGGAAAGGGGGGAGGCCGACAGCTCGCCAGAAGACTCAGCCTGGGAGCTTTTCCTGGGATAGTGAGGGATCTGGTTTGTAGCCTTTCAGGCTAATGAAGTTTGTATCTAGGTCTTCTACTACTTGGAACGAGTTTTCTGATCTTTAGGTCAGTATTAAAATGCACAGATGAACATAGGCACCTGTATCTTGGAAGAACAATTTACAGACTCTCTATTATACTGGTCACAGGATGTCTTGACCATACCCTGAGATTAGACCCCTCAGCAAATTAGATTTTGGAACTGCTCCGGGTGAGTAATTCAAGGTATGCACAGAGGAGAAGCTCTAAATGTTCAGGGAGCTTCAGGATCAGAAGCGAAGTGCCAGGGGAATGGGCTCATCACTGGTTGGAAGGGAACTGTGGCCGGGCTGTTTTGGTCGTGTGGCTTGAGATGTATATGCAGAAATTTTTCAAAATGGTTTAAACTTTTTTTACAGAAGTTGGTTTGTTCCAGCACTGTCTTAAGGGCTACAGGAGAATTTGTATTTTTACAGTGAGAAATACAGTGACAACTAGCTTGTTTGGAGGGCAAGTGCTTTTCAGCAGCCATTATCTCCAATGACAGCAAGCTGAATGGTTCTCAACAAATTGTTGAAATGTTATTTTCTGTGAATCTAAGTACATCCATAGTTACACAGCATGTACTTTATTGCTGTCTGATAAAAGTATAACATAATCCAAATTATGCCTGCAGATTTATAAACAACCGTGTGATTTTCTGCAAGTCTGATAACTTTTTACACTGTTGACTCAAAACAGAATGGTATTCTGAACAGTCCCTTGCCATGTGTCCACAGCCAAAAGCCCCAGACAGGTTTTTGTGTGAAAAATCCATGCTCTGTATTTTGGACCAGCACTTAAATGGATAGAAATAAAAGGCTTTATGGTGGCTTCTCTGTTGTAGAAGGCAATACATTATTCATGAGAGCAACCTGACTTGGCAAGCTTAAATGTATTTCTAGAATTTAACTTCAGATACATATCCAAATCCAGAAATTAAAAATGTGACATAGGATCTACCACTTTTTAGATAAGCCTCTTGCATCCCTTTCTAGTGACTGAATGACTAGCCTGAGTGATACTGGACTTGAATTCTGTTGGAGGGGAAAAAAAAAAAGTCTCTTTGGTTGCTGCCTTGCTAATTCATCTTCATTCTGAATGGTAAACATGTTGTAGATGTGAATGAAAAGCCTCCAGAGTATAAATAAATGCTTCTTCCAGCTGTACAGAGTGCTTTATGTTTTTGAAATGATGCCAGTTTTGGTTGGTTTTGGCTGCTGTGTTTTTCTCCTAAATGGATTACACTCTTAGCTAATACTACACTTTCTGCTAGACTCTGTAAAGGTCTTTATCTGTGTTCATAACTATTGATTTTATATAATTGCTAACATAAAACTTCATATGCTGCAAATTAAACACAAACAAATGAAATGAATATTCAGGGAATTCTTACTAATTTGTAGTATCTTGTATAAACTCAGTGAAGATATTTAGGGGTTTCTCTGTTCTTGACAAGTAATGGGTGATTTTGATCAAAATGTCTAAATTATTAATATATTTATGTGTTTTCTTACTAGGATAATGTTTGTGAATTTATCTTGCCTGACTTACTATTGTCATTAGCATTGATTTAATGCAACAGTCATAAGTGAAATCAAAATTCATCCCTTCTCTCACCCCACACCCCCAACTTTTCTAACCATCCAAGTAATTGAAGACTTGTGGCACTGATTTCTGTTACTTCAGGAGTCCTTTATCCCCTGCAGTTTTGCTTCCTTAATATGCAAGGTTCACGTTAGTCTATCTTAGTTTATACTGTTGTCCTGTGACTGTCATTCATAAGTGCCTTCGAAAATCACAGTGTGACTCTATAAGGTTCCAGCTATCACTTAGGAGACAGTGACTTCTCTAATAGGGAAAAAGGGAATGCCTCAGAAAACTACCAAGTGAAATCTTAAGAGCAAAGATTGAGTTAACCTTGGATTTTCTTAGCAACTGTTGTGGTATACTTCTTTGGCATAGATTTGAGAGCTGGTTAAGTAACTCGTCTTCCAACTCAAGCTGGAAGTAGTAACTCATCTTTATATTTCATAGTAGTGGTATCAATGCGTCATGGTGAATATACATCTCATCAGGGCATTCAGATAAAATGGTATGGTGGCTCTGCAGCATACAAAATAAAAACATTGCACATTTTAATAAAGGGTGAAACCGGAATTATTTTCCTAAAATAGTCAATTTGTACGACTAGTTTTTTCAGAAGGAAGTTTTAGTTGAGGATTTGAAGCTAGTATTTATTGTCTGTCATCATCTTGTTGAGATATAGCTGAAAACAAAGTGTATAAAACCAATGATATCTTCCTATGATGAAGTGCTGATTATTCTTCGGATGAACTGGAAAGAGGAAGAGAAAAATACTTTGTGGGAGTCACAAGGCAACCAAGTCACACACCCAAGGTTTTAGCTTTTGCATTGTTTTATTCCTATGGCTAAGCTGCTACCTGCAGATTCTTTCCCAAATTGTCTCTGCTTTCACACATGGATGAAATTCCAGTCAGAGACAGTCCCCTTCATTTCCAGAATGCATGATCATGTAATGTGACTCCATATTAAATAGCATCTGCAGATAGAAATTTGATAATGCTATATTAAAGATTATTGTCCTATGGAAGTCGGTGGGTTATTTGAAGTGAGATTAAGGCAAAAAAGTGCAAGAAGTTTTCAAAGAAGGCAAAGTTTCAGTGATGAACGAAGAACCTCAGCTGTCAGAAGGTATTTGATACACAACTACGGTGAGTTCAGAGCAGAGATTTGATCCTCTAATCTTACTAAGTTTCCTTTAAAAGAAGAGGCTTCTTTCCTTTTTTTTACATATAGGAAATTCTCATGAGAAATCGGTCATACTTAGACTGCAGAAGGAGGTGCTTAGCTGCTGTTTTGCTGTATTTGCTGCTCTCTGGACACGTATTGCCTCAGGCTGTTCATTCTCAGATCACCAAGGCATTGCAGCTCACAATTTCTTATGCGGCTTTTGAGGGCAAATGTATTTGATCTCTACTTTGTGCAGTGCGATGTTCTGCTCCTGTTTCATCATCATGAGTTAAATCCTCTTCAGACTCCTTCAGAACCTCGAAGAGTCTTGACACAACAGAACTTCTGCAGCTGAACTGTATTGTGCACCGGGAGTGCATCCCTTGCTCTTTACAGGAGCATGCTGTTTTCCAGCATGGGGAGGTCTGGAGATAACTCCTGAGCCAGAGCTGAAGAGTAAGCGCTGGAGTTACTGGAACCAAGTGGCGATTGTAGAATAAAAACCACACAGTTGATAGACATGGGCAGTAAAAGAATAGTCACTGCATTTGTGAACTCATTTAGCATTTG
The DNA here is from genome assembly GCA_027560015.1 of Chloroceryle amazona. NCBI lineage: Eukaryota > Metazoa > Chordata > Aves > Coraciiformes > Cerylidae > Chloroceryle > Chloroceryle amazona. Next base: position 41,546 of record JANHFX010025658.1, read on the forward strand.
GCTCAACAATAGGAGTAAATGGAAGCAGATGATTCCGCTTCTGCACTGTTGGTGCAGAGGGTAATGAATGAACATTTACTGCTTCTGTTCTGAGAAGCCATACTGAGTTAGCAGCAGCATTTGGCTGGCTTAGCTTTGATTTTTATTACAAGTGTCAGCGCTTGTGTCTAGACTGGTGTGTTGGCAGCTAATTGATCTCCAGCATTTGATATGCTAATTATTTCTTTCATAATATGCTAATGTGTGTACGGTGAAAAAAGCACCATTTAACAGCTAGGAGGGTATCTCAGAGGTGTATTAGGAAGAGGAGAGTAAGACCTGTAAAACTTGATTTGTATCAGTACAATACAGAAGTGACCGAGTGCTGCTTGTTGTGGGAATTTAGCTTAAAAAGGGGGATGCTAAGACAGAAATCGTTTAGTCATACAGTGTCTGTACAGGCATGTGTAACAAGCTATCCTGCACAGCCCAAACAGCTAGAAAATTTGTGGGGATTAGGGAATATTCTACTTGATACACGTATTTGACGTTTGCAGCTTTCTCACTGCTACTACATGTTCTTTTTTGTGAGGTCAGTAATCTGGGCAACATGGTTTTATCAGTGAATGAAAAGCTAATAGCAGAGAAGTGTAGTTGAGTCACCTCCCAGTTCTCCTTCAGGATAGCCCGTACCTGTCTATATTACTTCTCCAGGTAACTGAATTACCTGCTGACTTTCTGTGAATTCCTACCATTTGACCATTCAAAAGCAGATCTATTTGACTACTTTCTAAGGTGTGCAGTCACTAGCTTTCTGGAACTCCATGTGGAATTACAACCGAGACATTCTTAAGCCTTCGAAAGAAAGGTGCTGTCAAGAAGAGTTTTCTTGCGTATTTTGTTTTCTCTGTGTCCATTCAGATATTTTATAAAATACTCTTATTAAATGCATAAAAATGTAAATGTTTTTGGAAGCTATCAAAGCAATGCTGTGGAAGGATAAGTGTTGAGCAGCCTTCCTGGGACAGAGCTGCAGGAGCACATTATTAATGTGCAGAACCAGGACCCTTACTGACCCTTGGAGATCAGCCATGCTTGGCGATTGAACAACTTAATTTCTTATTTTTTTTTAAAGGAAAACTGCTAGATTTTCTTCTGTAGAGACCCATTTTGCATAGACTAATAGGCTGTCCCAGTGCCATTAAGTGGATAGTAATTAGATTACAAATACATACTGAATGTTTTAAATAATGGGAAAATGTCTGATCTACATTTGGCTTCAGTCTCTGGCAGCAGATTAGATGAATACCTATCAAGTGTTATAAGTGCATGAGCAGATTCTGCAACTGTTACTGGGAACTGATTCCATGTCTGCTGTAATAAGCTTATCTGTATGCTCAGAAGTCCTAATCGTCCTCTTGTTGACTAGAAAGGACTTTGATTTTATCCACAGGGGTATAAGAAACTAATCATTTAGCTCTGGAGACCAAACCAACCCAAACAAACACATCCATTCATTTTACAGAGGAAAGTAAGTAACCTGATTGCTGGAAAAGAAATCATTGGAGCTATGATTCCTGAAGACCAAGGCAGTAAGTCAAAATGATTTCTTATGTCAAGAGTCATGATGTACAATTAAATTCATCCAGCTACAAAATCCTGCAAATGATGTGGAATCGCAGTGGTGTCCTAGGACAAGAGGGTTATATTATTATACCGACAATTAGTGTGTTATATTTAGTTTCTCTTTGGGCTTCTTCAGAATTGAGACATCCTGACACAAGTGTAAATGATAAAAGGATCTCTACTGTAAATTTCATACATTCCTCCTTCTTGTAGCTTATTTTTGAAACATTTAATTTTCTTCGCTTGTAAAACTGATTTTTGGAAGCAACAAGTATGTGTGACATCCTGAATGTCCCTCTTAAGCTGGGGTTTTCAAGGGAATAATTTAATTGAAATTGAAGGATGAAGTGTATTTTTGCATCCAAACAAGGACTCCTTGATGGATCTTACTTGTGACCCTTTACTTCTGCTTCAGGAATGATTTTCTGGATACAACCAAAGCTTACAGCAATAGACTTGAGAATTAATACTTGGAGTACATTGTGGTCTTTATCTTTTAGCCCAAAGTACTACATCTGATCGAGACCACGTAGTTATACCATAAGTGCTCCTTTGAGGCTTCATTGATTAGGCTAAAACTGTTGCCACTTTCATCTGTGTGTGTAATATTTTATTACAAATGCCACATAACATAATGTCTTAATATGCTTACAGATAATTCAAACATCGCACACAGGTGTTACTGATACAGCTTTGACCAGGGACATAGTTTGACTGGTTACATTAAAACACTTCCCTCATTAAAGCTATAATTAAAACTTGTGACTTAATGAAGTATAGTGACTTCACAATAAAGACTTTGGCACGCTTCAGAAATCACACATGCAGATGAGTAAACATCAAAACAAATGCATATTGCGACTGTTTGAATGTCGAGGTGAATTTATTTTAGCCATGTTGGTGCTTCTTGCCTTTGCTTACTATAATATTCCAGACAATGGGATTTATGAGTGGGAATGTTCACAACAAAAATTAATGGAAGTACAAAGGACTTTCAATTAAACGTGGAAAATTGTCCTCCAGAAAGCTAATGTGTAAACTATATGCCCCTTAATAGTATATATTGGCTTTCAACTATAAACATGCCCTATTAAAATCACACTGAGTATCTCATGTAGTCACATCATTATGCTCAAATGCAAGGTGCTGTTTCCAGAGCATTTGTTATGCAAGCAATCCATACACATAGGCAGCTGGACTAATGGTACTCAGTGGATTAATTAGAGGCTGCCACTGCAGCACATTCAGTACTTTCTGATGGCTCAGTAGTGCACCTAGGCTACATCAGCTTCTATCTTGTGAAACAGATTATTTAAAAATGATTTTCTCGTGGGTGATTTTTTTAAACCTCTCTCAACAAATGCTTCCAGATACTCCATGCTAGTTTCAGACAAATTAGGGATTCTTTCTCTTGCCCAACTGAGCTTGGAGCTATCCTCCTTTTCTTACGATGTGTGTTTAAATCCATTCAAGGTCTATTAAGAAATGTATACAATATGCAGAGTTATTTTTGGGACACGAGTGCTTGTGAGCGAATAGTGCTAAGTAAATAAACACTATTGTAAAACAAGGTATCTTACTAAAAGATCTAAGCTGTGATTTCAGCTTGGGTAGAAGGTTTGCTGAGCTGGCCCTAGGCAGCTCTGTCATGTGAGGTGGTGATTTATGGCACACTAACACACTCACTGAGCTGGAATGAGTACAGCTGAGAGAGAAATACACCTCCTGTTTTTACATGGTTCCTCTGGACATCAGCATGCCCTTTGGCAGTACTCGGGAGTTTCGATCAAATTGAAACAAAAAATTGCAATTATGAAAACTATAGCTCAGGAAAATAATGTTGAAGTGCGAGTCTACAGTAGTTAAGACTCTGGATTTTGAGCTGTGATATTTCCTCTCTGTTATTAAATACCTCATAAATTTTGGCTAACCTTAGGCCCCATGAAGAAATGTGCTTTAGATAAAAAGTCCTGATGACAACTGAATTTTAAGTGGTTCTTACTGGAATAATCTACTTGTCATAATCTGGAGCCCTCTGGTTGCTGCTCAGCAATCCTTTTTGTATCAAAGTTACATGTACTGTAAAGTTCAAGGCATTTATTCCGGAGTCCCAGTGCTGCAGTCAACAATGATATACTAACACAAATCTTGCCTTTATTGCAACTGGAAAGAAACTGCGAAGCGAATTTGATTTTGTAATGAACCTCATTCAGAGCTCCCCACCTCTGTGCCTCTGTCTGGCTCTGGAGCAGTGCTTACACTTGTTCTCCTTCTGTTTTACTTTGTAGGTTCTAAGCATCAAGAGCTTGTATCAAATCTATCTAGGACAAAAAGAAAAAACCAGTAACTAATTCCCCACTTGAACTGTCTTTGTGACTAAGCAGAAATATTAAAACCTCTAACAAGAATTCTTTAATCATCAGAAAAGATGATGTTTAGTTTTCCTAGCAATTAGTTTCATCACTGTTGCATTAACTCTTACTTTCTAGCTTGGAAAGTGGAGTAACAGGCTTGGTGATCAAGCCTAATGCAATATGCTATAAAGCTCTTGAGTTGTAGCACAGTGACAAGTCACGTCACACAAGATTTTAAGAATATTTGTTTTACTATTTTCCTTTATTTTTAGAATATTCCCTTTAGGGAACGTCTGTTCATTACAAATATTTTATGTAAGTATGACATGAAAAACCAAATGCGGATGCAAATTAGTAAATATTATTGCACCCTAATGTTTGTGGCACTTAAAAAAAGGTTAAGAATACTATTGCAGAAAAATATTTGCCATTTCTTAATATATTAGGGAAGAGATTCCAAAGATCTCTTCCTGTTTTTAAGAGTTTCACTTGTCTTTTCACAGCACGGTGATGGCACATCCACCTGTGCACATCTGTAACTTGTAGCACACTATTGTGCCTGCTGCCTTTCACTTCCCAGCTCAAACAGCTAAAACACCCTTTTACTATGACTCTGAGCGTGGTCTTTGGCACACTACTCAGGATCAGGATCTGAAGTTACACTTCTGAATTTGTAGCATTTCCTTGAACAGCTCGGACACCAAGCCCTTTATCACATCAAACAACAGAAAATAAATTCCTTGACTTAATTGACTGAGGTAGCTCAATGGCTCTGTACTGAATTACATGCCATTGATCCCGACTGAAACACTGTCATAAAGTTACCCAGCAGATGTGAGCTAATGTAAGTCATCATTTTTGGAAGGTATCTTGTAGTCATTTTTCAAGCGGAAAGAGGCCGAGGTGATTCTCTCAGCCTCATCCTTACAAACTTAACAGCCTATAAAATGATATCATACTTCTATAATCACAGATAAAGATGAGTTTGGTGTATGCTTAATGATTCACAGTTAGTGAAATAAAGAGATGACTAAGGCTCTTAGCACTGTACGAACAGATTGCCTGGATTTTGAAGGATAGACATTAATTATTTTGACAGTTTCTGTGTCAGTGCTCTACTTGATCCTTGTTTATCATTACTATTAACATTTTGCATAGTTTTATGAGGGCTTAGATTTTGATGCTTTCATGATCAGTTGTTTTTTAACAGTTTCGTTTAAAAGGGGTTTAGCTTCATAAGAACTGCTGTGAAAGTGATCTTCAGTTAAACCTGTGAAGTGTGAAAATCATCTGTCAAAGCAGATGTACAACATGTCTACTGTTAATATCTCCTTGGCCTTTAATCCTTTCTTTCCAGTTTGTGTGGGCACTGACAGTTAACTCAAGTTTCAATCAAACTTAGACGAATAGGATTTTTTCCTGCCCGACAGTCAGCTACTCAGACAATCAGGGATTTTTTCACACTATTCACAAACTCATTAGACCTTTGTTCAGACTGGCTGAGGCACAAGGATGTAGAACATGGCCTTTCATAGGCCAGGATATTTTTCACAGGCTAAAGATAAAAGAATTTATGAGCAAAGTATTTTCCATTTTATTTGAAATGGAAATCTATGTCCTTTGCAACTGAAGTTTTTTAATATGCATTATAGAATGAAAACATTGAAGTGGGATCTGTTTCACAGATTAATTACTTTAATGCCATTCATTTCCTAATACTTTAAATATTGATAACTAAAATACAAAGGTACATTGAAAGTTGCACTGCGTTACTGTTACTTTGGTGTATGTTTTCTAATGGATGTGCACTGGTCTGCAAAGAAAGAAATTTAATCTATGAAATCATTTCACACATTGTGTGAAAGATGCTGAACAATGCAATTAAATATCAAATTACCAGTGAATTCAGAACTTAGATAATGAAAATATAAATGGAGATAATGCCATTACAATGCTAAGCATTTGTATTTGATGTCAGGCCGGAGTTAGCGGGGTAGTGTAAAACACATAGGAAATGGACAGGCACTTCACCAAAGATCTTGTCATCTTAAGTGATGAAAAGAGAACAGGTTAAATCAAAATGGAACTGGGCAGGTGGCAGGAAGGGAAAGGTAAGTCTGGTATGGTGAACTTACGGGTGAATTCTTTGTGCACAGAAGTACCTCTTAGTGCAAATAACCTTCCTAGGGCCAGGGGTTGAAGCACCATATGCAGCTTAATGATGGAGCTGCTACTGATTACAGTAAAGATAAAATAATTTACAATCTAACTGTTGGTGTAAATAAACTAATCTCCAGATTCACTATTGAATCTACAGCTTGGCCCCAGGAGTTCTCTCTGAAACATACTTGGTGCAGAATCCGTACCTAAATTACATAACCCTTTAATTTGTAATTTTCTTGTGTCAGTCTTCTTCCATCTGTGCACATTCTAGTTTCTTGCAAAAACTAGCTTCTCTTTTTTTTTTTGGCCTACCAGAACTCTACAGAGCCTCTTCATGGATCGTTACTTTGTCACACTCATTAGAACTTGAGATGAAACCTATTGAGGTGACTTAACATCATCTCAGAACACCAGGTGCTTTGGCATTTCACATGTCGTGTGGGTCAAGACATAATAGCATTTCTAATTGTCAGACACAGAATGAGACAGAAAAGTAGTGAAAGGAGGTGGGAAATCCCTGTAGGGAGAACTCAAGGTTATCACTCCACTTCTGACAGAATTGAAAAACTAACTCGCCAACATGAAAGTCTTGAGCTTCTTCTACAGTAATGTTCTCTAATGGAAAGGCAGCGGAAAGTTGTTCTGCTTTTTGTCCTGGATTTCTAATCTCTCCTTTTTTCTTTTTTTTTTTTTTCTTTCTCACAAGGCAGGTACATGTAAATTCTAGCTCTAAATCCAAGCGTGTATTTCTGGCATGGCAACTTGGAATAGATGTTTAACACACATGCAGTAATATAACTAACTGCTACACGCATGTAGCTGTGGTTTATGTAACTGTGTTATAGAAAGAAAACAGAAATTTCCAATACCATCATGATAGGGAACCATCTGGGCAAAGGACACAGTTTCCCAGCTGGCCACAAGGAAATTATTCACCTACTACTGGTCTTTGTAGGACTAAAAACATTTCAAGGGACTCCCATAAGCTTATGGACTCTAGAAGCCCAGCAAAGCAGGCCCAAGCGTGGACTGTAATAATTATCCATACTGCAGTACTTGGAGATGTGACAGGAGGTAATTTATCCTGCTCCTGTGCAAAGCACTGAGACAGTAGCAGTGGAGTTTACTAACACGTGTGTCACAGCTACTGCACTGAAAGCTACAGTCTGTGTGGGATGGGGTGCTAATGGAGTTGGGAGAGAGGAAATGCATCTCACTCACTACAATAGAAGTGCAATATTGGCTCTTTTCACAGTAGCATCTTATTTCGCAAACCCACCAAATCTAAGTGGACTAAGAGTTTTGAAAAGAAACTTGAGCAATAAATACCTAGTTTTGAACATGTAGAAGCATTTGATGCATTGGAATGTATTTTATATATATGCAGACTTCAAAATATATTGACATGTATTTTGCATAACTCTGGCCACATTCTGTGTTTTGTATTGCACCTGGAATTGGATCCAGCTTTGGGAAGATACACGTTAAAAAGAGCCGAGTTCATAAGGTGAAGGTCTTGGGGTTTGTTCTCCATGCAACTAACCTATTTCACTTCTCAAATGTATCTCTAAGCCTGACATTTTGAGCTAATTGTCTGTAGAGTACCAGGAAGATAATAGGTCCTGCAGTGGCTGACCTGTGCGCTGGTTGGTATCAGGGTGACAGGCAGCCCGTGTCTATTTCTGGAAAAGTTTCTTTTTCCTGTCCTTCAGTCACCAGCAGTATATGGGAATGCTGGAGGCGGTAAGTTCTCTTTTGTGTCTGATGTTCTTTGAAAGATTCTGCAGTGAATCTCTGATGAAGTTAGGTTTACTAGTTTTCACTCTACAGTAAATTCTGTTTTCTTTCTGCTAGAGGAAAATTACCCTAGTTCACAGTTCTGAGAAAAGTAATGTATCATTTAGACAGTCTAGAGAAATCCTGAATTTAACTACTGTAGGCAAACCCAAGTTTCATATTTCTTTTCCTGTAACTGGTTAATTGCCTGTTTTCTCCACTTAATTTCCTGATAGTAGCTCTTAGCAGGTACAGAGTTTCTTGAAATATGCTTAACATTTTTGGAGTTCAGTTTCATGGCACATTGCTCAGCAGCAGCCAGGAGACTTTTAAGCAGTCAGAAGTTATATTAAACACATGTTAAAGATTAAGAGTCCCTGGATATCTGATTATTTCAGCAAACATGTTAAGAAGAATACTGAATAAAAATCTTAATTTCAGGCTTCATCACTGGTGAATAGTTCTACAGTTTTGTTAGATTTTTTACGATACAACTGAAATTGGTATTGTTTTGACAAAGTGATAGACATTTAAGGAATTACTGAAATTACTAGTATTTTTTAAAAAAAACTTCTGGGAGTTGTAAATGGCAGCCCAAGTAGCATTTTCTCGGAAGCAAATGGATTAAATAAACTAGTGTTACATAGCTGATGTAAACACTCTGATACAAGATCGTAAGCATCATGGGAGACTTGTGTCCCATTGTGATGCACAGACATACAGGAATAGACATTTTCTGCCTAGGGAGAGTTTATCATCTGAGAAAGGCTAGAGAGGAAAGGGAATAAATAATGTGTTCATTTTATAAACAGAGAAATGAGATGTAGAGAAAGGTCACTTTTACAAATGTCCCTAGGGCCAGGCTGTAAAATGTACATACTTACTGACAAAGCTGGGCAGTGAGCACTTGTGCAGATTTCACTGGGCAGTTAAATGCTTCACTTCGAGTACAGTAAGACCTGAATTTCTAAACCACCTGTGAAGGGGATCAAACTTGGATCTGTAGGTCCAGGGTAAGTTGAACCTTTCAGGTAATTAGGCCAGTATTTCGCTGAACGTCTGAACAGTATCAAAGCAGCCTATCTTTCCTCTAAAATCACTTGCATGCAGTTTGCCTTTCAACTGCTTAAGCTACACTTTAGAAATGAGGCACGGTCTCCTAATCTGTACAGAAGCTTTTGCAAGACTGTATTTGTGCTAGTGGCCAGACAGGTGTGTGCTAGCAAAGTTTTATGTCGGATCTGAATTCCAGACCTTCACCCTAAACACAAAAACTTTATAGTATTGAGAATCCAAATGTATTTCATATACATATTGAAGTGCTGGCATTAGATATTAGAGTTGTGCATCAAAGCTAAAGACAGATAGCAGCTAGCATGCAAATGCTCTTTCCAAAGAGAATAAAGCCCTTTTGAAGGCAGTAGAAACTGTCAAAGTTAAATTAAAAATTAAAAATCCATTTTGTGGGCTGCAGAAATGCCGGGCTGCCTGACAGCTGCAGAGCCAGGAAGTTTTAAAAACCTCTCAAACACATAGTAAGTTTTCTGTACTTGCCGTGCTTCCCCCTCTACTCAACTTTTATGCTACAGTGAAATAGAAACACTGTGCCTATGAAATGTTCATCTGGCCTGTAAGAGGGAAAAAACCCACCTTTTTGGAGAGATCTCAAATTACCAAGTATTCAGCTTGCCATGTGCCTTAACATAAAATAAGTTGGTGTAAAGATGATAACTTTATCAATTTTTTAATGATTTCTGATTTATTATTTATGATAATGTACTGCTGTACGCTAGTCACTCAGAATCAAACCTGATAAGGCTTTCAGTGTGAAATACCACTAGCTACAATCACTAACTTTCAATAAATTACTACATGCATTAAATTAAGGTCTTAGAATCTGGAAGTGGTGTAAAGTGGGGTATATTGGGGTTTGGTTTTGTTTTTTTTTTGAAAGCATTGAAGTACCATAGAAAAATATTAAGGATGTTAAGAAGGACAGTGGGTAATACCTGCCTTTCTCCATGTGTTCTCCATGCCCCCTTGGGTGTAACTGACATTTCTGGGTGTTTTTGTTGGGATCTTTCCCTGTTTCACTTGCCTCCTCTGCCAAAAAGAAACAGTACAGTAATAAAGGACAATACTTCTGTTGTCATGAGCAATTTATACCACAATATACCTTACAGAACTGTGCAAGTCAGTTGTTTATTGTTTGCTGCTGCTCGTATTACTTCTCAGCTTGCCTGAATAAGAGATTATGACAAAAAAAGTCTGTCTATAATTAAGCACAACCTTCAAGATATACATAGCTTGATTTGTAAATAAGCAATGCCTTTATCACTGGCCAGATTTGTTTGGGAACAACTCTGAATTGTGAAGTTTGTTTTATAATTGGGTCAGAATTTTGAAGTTTATTGTTAGATAATACGAGGTTATTTTGATAGGGTGCCATCACAATTCATATTGTAGAGGGTGGAATCAGGCTGTATAAAAGCAGTAGACTGCTGTTCTACAGCAGGGTGACAGGCCTTAAGGACAGGCAAACCCAGTATTTAACAATGATTTTATTACATCTTTTCATGCTCCTTCACATGACATTCAGGAGAAACGAGATACCAATGTAACTAAATAATCTCAACATGACAAGCAACATTTTTGGTGCATTATTTCACATAGGCTTTAATATTTCTTGGATTTATGTGGAGTAGAAAGACACTGTATTGGCAGACAAGATGTTCCTATTGTATTTGCACGGTCTTCCTAATCACAGCATCCAGAATTTTAATTAGTGAAATGATTAAGCAAGGATATGCTGCTGATCAATGGGAGTTAAATGTCTAACCAGGAAATAGTCAGAACCTTTGTACTCAAGTGGGTACTTCTTTTGCACTCATTCCATTTGACGAGGTAGTACAGTCTCTTGAGGCCTGGTTTCCAGACAAAAGGAGTTCAGACAGAAATTGTCTCCGGTCACTCACTGAACTCTTGTGTCCTCCATGTTCTCTCCCCTTGAATAAGCAACACCAGCTGCATCTCTCACTTGTGTGGCTTAACAGCCTCTGCAGCGTGGGCTTTACCCAACAGGACTTTCAAACAGGACATTGCTGGAGGAGTTGAATAAACTGGACTTCACAAAACAATCAGATTTAACTACTGCTGCGATTGATACACACTCCTTGAATCTTGCTAACTCATTCTGGAACAAAGCAGTTCATATGTTGCCTGAAAAAAAAAGTAAACAACAAACTTTTCAGTTATGTATTCTTTATTCCTTTTAATCATTATTATTTTAAAAGTTCTGCATTTCATAGTAATAGCTACTCACCGTATGATAAAATGTCTTTAATTTCCACACATAAACTATCTGAAAATATGGGATTCTATACTCAAAAGGTTTTAGAGTCCTAAGAGCAGCCTCTGCTGATGCCTGAGGAAATTGTTTCTCTGATTTTCCAGGAGAGGTACCAGTTTTTGTTGCATATCCGTTAGAATTTTGCAAGAACTGTTCAGCTGATGTCTGCATAGCGCTTGAAAAATAGACAAGCCTTCACGGGTTAGACATCCAAAGTAACTGTCACCAGCATTAACAATGGAGCTAAAGCCACAGCAGTGTTACGGTTCAACAGAAGTCTTATGGACCTCCACAAAGATTTCTGAAGCTCCTTCTTAAAATGTCCCTGGCTCTTTCCCTTCTGTCATAAATTTGAACATGGCTCTATAACTTGATAGGCAGCTCGTTGCTGTGCGTGCATTATCCTCCCGCTGGAATAGGGAGCGGGCCCTGTCCGGAGATCCCCGCGGCGTTAGCGTGGCCAGCCGGCCGAGGGGGGATCAGTCAGTCCCCTTTGCCCGGCACTGGTTGGGTCGCAGCGAGATGCTGTGCCCGGTTCTGACACACGCGCACCCGAGACAGGACAGGTACGGACCAGCTGGGGCGACTTCAGCAGAGGAGAGCATCGCGGTGGGGCCAGGCTCTGCGCTGTCACTGTGGCGGGAGAACAAGGGCCACCGGGGGGTA
>JANHFX010025659.1:0-39803 GCA_027560015.1 Chloroceryle amazona
GGGAGCCAGCCGGGACGGGGAGGTCGTGTTGCCGGCGGAGCGACTCATGGCTTCGGTGTTGATGTGCGGGGTGGAGGATCTGCTCTTCAGCGGGAGCCGCTTCGTCTGGACGGTGACGGTGGCAGCGCTGAGGCGGTGGTACGCTGCCCGGCTGCGGGCTTGCCGCCAAGCCCTGCGGGCATGGTGCGGCCTCCGGGACGTCTACCAGGTAAAAAACCAACCCTCCCTGCTAGCCGCCCCAGGTTTTGTTAAAAGAAAGCGTCGTGCCACCTGATGGACACGGGCTGGCTCACCTGTCAGACCCGAGGTGGGGTGAAGAGCATCCAGCCAAAGCCACAGCTCGCGTAGCCCTGCTCTGAAGATACTTGACAGGTTTATAATCCGAGTGGAGCTGATGTCCAATATTGCTTTCAAACAGCCAGTGCTGCATGTCTGCCTTGAATTCGGGGTTTGGGGGAGATATTTTCTATGTTAAACGTGTTTTATCAGCCAGTTTCTCTGAAATGTGGTTTGGCAGCCGACTGCCCCATGTATTGCAGCCCCTCAGAGCCCCTTTAGCTGTTGTCACCATCCTGGTGCTTGGGATCTGGGAGCCAGAGCTCAGCTCTCAGCCTGCACTGCCATCGAGCACTCGGAGCACGCTGCTGCCACGGCAGAGACTGGCCGTAGCTTTTTCTGCTGTTTGTTTGTGTCTCTGAATAGCAGCAGATTGTAATGGGATAGTAGTTTTCATTACAAGGGGATTGCTGTTTGGGGGGGGCTGTAGTGAGTCCTGAAACAATTGGGAGGCTCCCCTTCCTGCAGCCAAAAAATACAGTTTATAAATAAAATATCCAGTTGCAGTTACAGTGGTGTCCCTCTGTTTGGAGTCTGGCACTTTTGCTGGCAGTTATTTATTTTTGTGTGTCTGTCTATTTTTGTCCCCCATGTAAACTTGTGCTGTGTGCCTGGTCATTGTGGCAGTGTGCGTGGTGTGTTTGCTAGGTGATGCTGAATAGTTCAAAGCTGCTTCTTCCCTCTCCCTGGGCTGTTGCAATACAGAGAATGACACAGCTCATAGTAAACAGCTCTCTAGAACCAGTCGGGATGTAACTTCCATAGGAAAGTCACACTAAAAGGACATCTGTGCCTATTTAATCCCAAGGGGATCTGTTGCTACTTAGCTTTAAGGTATGCCCAGGAGTGGGAGAAGAGCTTTACGGTGATAGAAGTGCTTCCAAGTGCTCAAATGCCTCTTGGCGTCTTGTACAGATGATGGATGTAAACACTTTGTGATATATGTGACACGTGTGTCACTTGAGGAATATGGATCGTTTGTAGCTAGGAAATGCAGGAGTACAGGCATCACAGCTCCACATTTGCTTACCTCTACTGACCTGAGAAAAATGGGATGCAACCCTGGCTCCGTTATTTCTCTATACACAAAATCCAGCTACACCTGTACTATGAAGGTGTTATTTTTGGCACCTGTTCACATTAAGAGTGTGGAGCTTGGACAGCCTTTGCTCCCCGCTGCAGCCCCCCGGAGTCAAATGCTACCCCTCCAGGGCTGGAATAATGGCTCAGTAAGGCCCAGGCTCTGACAACAGCTGTATTCAGCCTGTTCCGCTGTGATTCTTCAATGGTTGGCTTGAAACAAAAAGAGGTACTTTTCAAAACAAAGTGTGACTGTATCTCTGCCCAAATTTACTATGTCCTGGTGGCTGTTGGTGGATTAGTCAGACTTGTACCTGTGTCCTAAAGTGGGGATGTGAAAACAGATAGAGCAGCTTGGTGGTCCTCTCACTGTTCCAGGTGGCCCTTAAGTCACGGGGGTGGATGGGGAAGTACCCCTTCCCTTCTCCCTTTTACCTGCAGCTTGTCCCAGGCATGAGAAGAGCTCAGCCAGACTGCTGGGTACATGCATTGACCTGTTGCTCTATACCCACTGCTCTGAGGGTCATCCCTGGGAGATGAAACCAGGCAGGAACAAGGTGACCCTCACATTTTAATGTCAGGAATTTCCTAGTGGTAATTTGGGGTGTATTAAAGAGAGGTGGCTGAAAGAATGCCCTGCAGCTCTTCCTTGTTGGGTTGTGTAACACATTGTTTTTTGTGCTTGAGTCTTGGCTCTTTGCTATTAAAACCATTGACAGTATCGATAGCAGTATCCTGACTGAGTCTGGTGGATGCAGAACTGAGCACACAGTGTTAAATGTCACCAGTCTGTTTTGGTTATTAGTCCTCTAAGAGGTTGAATAAAATATTTTTCTCTCTTTTTTTTTTAAACACTTCAAGCTATGGAAACACCTCGAGACCTAGAGAGGGTGTCTGGATGACCCCTGCATACAGAGATGTACTCTGAGCCATTCACCTCTGGCTCAGTGGAGCAAAACATGTGGTGCAGAGCTCTCTATGGGTTGCTCCTCTGAGGATGTGGATGTTGCCCATCTATTGGGACTAGGCTCTAAGCTTGGACATGAAATTTTGTGTCCCATCATTACCATAGATTCTGCATTATCTTGAGTAAATTGTCTTCCTTTTCTGTGCCCCTGTTCTTTGGCTGTAAAATGGATATAACAACACTCTTCTACCTGCCAGGGATGCTATTTGTCTTCTCCATTTTTTTACCAGAAGTCCTCTAGTTAGTGCAGCCACATCAAAGCAGGTTTTACCTTGTGTTCTTATGAATATTGGCACCTGGACAGGTACTTAAAGTCTTCCCACCTTGGTTTCATCAGGTATGTTCATATTTCTGAACTTCTCGTATGTGAACTCCTTCATATTTGTATTTCAGGGGTGAAAAATACCCTGGGTTGTACATAAAGGCTTTGTTGACTAGACTTACACTTTTGTCCTCTCTGTGGACTCCCTGGACTGTGCATGGTGTTACAGATCAGGAAACAAGTCAGAACTTTGCCACTGAGCTACGTGCAAGGGACACACGGGGAAGGGTGAGGTGACAGGCACTTGCGCTGCTGCTCAGCCCTGGAGGCTCCAGGTCATTTTGATTCATGTTTGGGGTTTGTGTTGTTTTGTGGGTCAGTGGCTATTTTTGGGTGAGCTGGATGCTGCTAGCAGGTCTCTTTAATCATCAGTACATTATTGTGGTGGAAGGAAAGCCAGTAGGATTTCTTCTCCCTGGGCTGCTATGTTTGTTATTGTGGTGGTGGGATTTTTTAGTATTTTGCCTTTTTTTCCTTTTAATTTCAATATAAAATGCTCACTAGCCTCATGGGAGACCTGAGCTTGAGTCCCAGCACTGAGAAGCCACCAAAACCTTCATGTTTCTACACAGGGCTCTCACCAATGTCTTCTGAAGTCAGCAGGTGCAGAGGTGGTCACGTGGGCAGAGCCGTCTGGCCAGGGGAGGCTGAAATCCTCTCTGCCAGCATAAAGCCTTTACCTGCCTTAGCAGCTTTAAGTACAAAAAAAACCTCAACAACCCCCAAGAACAAATCAGCCTTTGTCAGTCACCTCTTTAGCCTTCTTGTTTCTAGCATGTGTGTGGGAAACACCTTCCAAGGTCTTACTGGCTGTTGTTTCACCCGGTCACTGATGCAGGGACTTCAGCCCCAGGCCAGCAAGCCAAGCTCAGGCGCTTCCCCAAGCTGGTTTCTGCTTCAGGGTGCTTCCCATCTGTCTTGTCTGCCAAAGGAGAAGGGATATCCTATTTGCCCAGAGCCTATTCATCCAGAGGAGGTTTGTGAGCCAAAGTGCTGATGGGGTGTCCTGTTTCGATCTGAAGTAACCTCTGAACCCATGCAAGGGGAGGAGGGTTGTATGGTATGTGAATTTATCCTCTCTGAGTGCTTGGGTTTTATGCCAGGGAACATTGTCTTATCCATTGCAGAGAGCATCTGAAAGCCTGTCCTAGAAAAAAAACAGAGTTGCAGAGACAGCTGATGGAAGAGCTGGCACAGATCTTCTTTTGAACTGCAGCAAGTCGATGTGGGTTATTTGGGCTGTTACAGCTTGGGAAAAAATCCTAGGTGAGAATTCAACATAAACACTTTCATCCAAGGGTACCCAGTTCCTGTGATGGAAAGGACTGAGGACTGTATTTTGTTGTGGAGATCCAGCACATGGTGCCCTGGCCTACCAGCCTGGCTTTGGGGTCTTCCCAGAGGCCCCCTTGATGCCCACAGTGAGAGTGTGTCACACTTCTGGGTGTCCTGATACTTCTTCCAAAATAAAGCTTTTGGCAGGGCTCTCCGTGTGCTGGTTTTATAGGGCACCTGTCTTAAATCTAATTACAGAGCAGTAAACCAGAAAGTGAAATTTTTCTATAAATGAGGCTAATAAGCAGCAGCAAAGCCAAAAACTCTCAGGATCAAAATCTATCTGAAGTTCAGTTCCTAGCGTTAACACTGGCCCAACTTCCACTGGGTTGTCAACGCTGCCATATTCCCAAGCCTGTCTTCCCATGAGGTATGAATACCAATATCCCATGAGGTATAGATCACTTTTGACCTATACATCCCACAGTTCAGTCTGTCCTCATTAGCCCCTGTGCTGTAAGCATAAAAGGAACATTGCATCAAAGTCTATTTGATAACGCAACTAACTTGTTATAAGCAAAAAACTGGTGAAGTGAATGCTGAAGTGTCAGGGTTGAAGTGTGGGTCAGCCAGTCTGCTTCATGCAGAGGGGAAGAAAGAAATCAGGCAAACTGTCCCCAAACTCCCTGCAAAACATGGTGACACATTGTGGTCAATATGTGCTGGATGTGAAATCGGGTATGGGAGCGTCTCTGCAATTAAGCTATTCAGTTACACTGGTAATTTGGCTAACAACCTCTGGTGGAAAAGTGTAAATTGAATTCATGTGGGCTTTGTGGATGAAGAGCTTTTTGACCTCAGAAGGGTCATTTCCTCTATGTGAAGTGAAAACATTTTGCTGATGAAGCACAATAAATGGGCTTTGTTCATCTGTCCATCCCATGCATACTTGGGGTGGAGAAGTGAGAGGAAGCAGTAGACTTCTGTTTCCTACGGTGCTAACATAGTTGGTTTGGACAGCAAGGACCATGTTTCCTCTGCTACCACACCTTAACTTTTAATCATAAAAAATGCTGACAACAAATTGGAGATGCCTTCCCACCACCACATCTCCCCAACCCCCCCCCTTTCTTTTTTCACAATGGTGAAAAGTGGTGCTGGAGTGGTGAGGGGGAGTACAGCGTTGTCAGGGCAGAGCTGTCCTTCGTCTTCACGAGACAGACCTCAGGAGTGATGCTCAGAGGAAGCATCTCCATCATCCTTATGGGCCAGGGTTTTCCAAAGGGAGCTTGAAGATCTCTTTAGAGGACGCTGAATATGTGCTCCTTCAAAAGGTTCAGCTTGGGTACTGGGGATGACTTGTTGCTCTGGAAAAGCTTTGCTCTGACTTGTTTCATGCACTTACCTTTCTTTTTGAAGGGATCTGATCTGATGCTGTGACACACCTTGTACATCACCTGCAGAGCTTTGGCTCTGCTTGAAACCCTCATCGCATCCAACCACAGCATGTGGAGGCTTTCCTGTGCCTGGGGGCTTCAGAGCAGCCTCTTGCAGTGCGGAAGACAGGACTGACTCCAGGCACTGCCTTCTGACAGCTTAGAGTTAAACTTGGCTTTATAGGCTTCCCACAGCAGCTTTCCAGAGCTCTCTGACAGACATATTTCCACTTGAGTTCATGATATAGCGTCTTCTGTTCAAGGGAGTTTATTCAAACAAAAAATATAATTATTTTTTTTGTACCTCTCCTCCCTCTTCCCTAGCAGACAAACTTCACAACCAGACTCTGAACTTCATCTCATTTCCTTCAAGGTGTCACAGTGCCAGTTTTGAACAGTGCCTTCTATTCATAAACCAACGGCTTTGGTCTGTATAAATATTTTTTTCTTCGATCTGATGCAGTTCACAAAATACGTTAGATTTGAAATGTCGCTGGCACCACTTGCCAGAAGCAGACTCCTGTACAAAGGTATCACTGTATGAACTTGCCTGGATAAGTCTCCATTTCAGTTTTCTGCAGAGAGAGTGGCCAGCTTGCTGTGACTGGACAAGAGGCTTATGAAAAGCTACATTAGGAGTGTTTCAGGCCCATGCTAGTTTTTCCAGACTCTTTTTTTGGTCCTTCTGAGTGTTTAGCTTTCTGTCACTCCCTTTGCTAGCATTGTCCTTGCTGTTCTTTGCCATCTTGGGTGGACTGTCCATGTGCTTAAAATAACACTGCACTATCTTTGTCTCCTCATTTTCTAAAAATCAGGCCACCCTTGTACAGTCTGCGTTGCTCTTTAAAACCTCTGAGTCATAATTAGTGATTAGTAATTCTACTAATCTTCTGTACAGATGGAGGGCCGCTCATGCTCAGAGACTGCAAAGAGGATAAGGCTCTGAGCAGTGGAATATATTAGCTTCAATACCCTCCCACACACAAATACACATGTACACTTCTCCCCATTAATTGGTCTGTCATTCATTTACACAAACATCAGCTCTGCACATTGGGGAAGGAGAGGTGGGGAGAATAAGGGTCATTGAAATGCTGAGAACAGCCTCCAAGTGCTGATTTGTAGCTGTTAGAAGCCATCATTGACAGTCCAAGTGACATCAGATTTAAGGCTTTGATGTTTCTGTCGTTGCTTTTCCAGCTGATGTAGAAGAGATGCTGTCCTGGTGATGGTTGTCGCAGTCATGGGTGCCGCAGTGTCCGTATTCCTGGTTGCTATTGGGTGGAAATGTGTGGTGCCAGCAGAGCTGGGAGTGGTAATGGCTAGGTTACTGTGTACAGCACTTACGCTTCATGGCCACTGCTAATTATGTGCTGTTTTCTGAGCATCCTGGTTTTACCTTTCATTGGGTCAGTGGTTTCTAGGCAGGGTGATGTGGGCTGGGCAGAGGGTGTGTGGTGTGGGGAAGGCCATGCTTGTGGTATCTCATGCAGGCAGGTTACTGGCTTGCACGTGGGCGAGGAAGGCAAAGGACTTAGGATGGGAATGAAGAAGCTGGAAGAGCTGGAGACGGCAACACAAGAATTACATAGTGTGAAAAGTACAGACCGTGCAAGCAAGGAAGGGGGGGAAGTGGGGAGAGACCAGGGAATTAAAAAATGAATATATGCTGGGATGGGGTCAGAATGATAAAACTCCCAGTTCTCCAAACTGAGCACAAACTTGCAGTAAAAGCGTGGCAAAACAAACACGTAGGGGAAGGGGAAAAAAAAGGCAGCAGGAGGAGAAATGACATGTAGACAGTTAAGAAAAAAAACAATGAGGAACAGCCTCTCTAGAAAGGTGGCTGCCCTAGGCAAAGAGATCCCCATCATAATAAGTGTAGTGTTGCTTGGCTGACGCCAGACTGGACGTGTCCAGCTGCCAAAGTTGTTTTGGGAGAACAAGTATGTTGGTGTAAATGAAGCCCATTGAGAATCTGGTTGGGCAGGTGCACTTAGCAGGCGTTCAAGCTGGTGTTTGCTAAGCTGTAGGGAAAGTGGGAGTAAGTAATTCCTCTCTAATATCAAGCACATCACATCTGTTCACCTTAGCCGGAGAGGCTGGGGTGTGCTGCATTTGCCGAAGGGTTATGTACCCTTTGGCTCACTGTCATCACCAAACCTCAGCTGGGAACTGCTCTTTTTGGTGGTCTCCAAGTTGCAGAGACTTCCCTCTGCTCAGCTCTTGCTTCTGGAAACTCTTATGGGCACCCTGTGTTTGTTTTAAACTCTCTGGCCTGAAGTACAGCTGAATTACACTGTCCAGATCCGGGTTTGTTTAGAAGCCTCGGATTCGAGGAGGAGCTGCCCTCTTCCCCTCCTCCAGCTATTCCTGTCTCTGTGGCTATCCCAGCAGGGCAGAAGTTGGCACCACCCAGGTAACCTTCACATCATTTCTCTAAGGAAAAATGACTCACTCTTTATTTTTCATCTTATTTTTGGGTCTTTGGTGTCTGTGTTTTGGAGACAAGTGCAGGTTCGTTGCTCTTAAATACTCTCTCAAAACCATCTCATTTGCCACCCCTTAGGTTGCTGGTGTGGTCTTGACCAGTTGACTGGATCTGACCTGGCAGCCTCTTGCCTGATGCAGGACCAGCTTATGACTTTTTATTTTTTTCTTCATAAAATTTGTGATATTCAGCATTGTGTAGAGAGCTTTTGTAGTCTGATGACATGAGGATGTTAGCTTGTACAAAGTAACTTTGGGGGAAAAAACCACCTCTTTGTTTGCAGCTATTTAAAAGATGGTTATTTGATCAAAGCTGGTTTCTGTGTGTTAAAAGAGGGCAAGACACCTCTGGCACCTCACTGCATCCCTGGAGTCTGAGGTAGCTGGGGTGAGCTGGTGTCTGGATTGGTGGTAATTTAGGGAGGCAGCTGTTTGGTCATGTGCACCAGGCAGCCTCGCTTCTCTCTCCAGCAGTGTCAGTGAGGCTCTGGCTTTACACAGTGCTCCGCAGCTTGATGGAGCCTGTTGTTGGCCTTGAATGCTCAGTACACAGAGCCTCCTGGTTTTGGGGGGTGTAGCTGGGACTAAGAGAGCAGGGCCGAGAACCTCTGAGAAGTGGGAGCCAGGTTTCCCTGAGGAGGTGTTGCTTTCAGAAGTTTGACCTCAAGGTTCTTTGATTCCCATTCCGATAAAAGGCAAGTTATTCTGTCCAGATGTTGAACTTAATTTTATCTATTAAAATAGGTTCATGGTTTACAAAAATATGCATGGAAAAGTCTTCATGATTTGTCCTTTCTGTGCATAGAGATGGCTCAGTTGGGAGCATAAATAACCAGAGAAAGCATCCAGCTAAAGGGAAGAGATTGTTCTTTCTCCCAGATGAGGTTGTCTTGGTACAAGTGCAGAGCTCCTTCCTCCCTCCTCTGTCCCGTATCTTCCAGCCCATGTTGGGTGCTCTTGTCTTGGGCTGGGTTGTTCCTCAGCATCAGTCTTCCTACCATAACTTATGCAGCCAAAGGATGTGAGTCAGTGGTGTGATTTAAAAGCTTGGGTACCCATACATCACATACAAGGAGATTAATAAAGCTGAGCTGTGTTTGTGAAGGAGAAACAGCCTGGCATTTTAGATTTTGGAGTAACTGCCTGGTTAAGTTTGAGATCTTATGTCTCTTGTGTACCTGCTTGAAGGTCAGGGTGGAGCTCTGGAGGTTTCAGTCACCTGGATTGGGTGCACAGCTCGTTGGTTTTGTTGGTTTGTTTTTCTGTTTGAGTGAAAGTGCTGTTACATAGTTGCTTGATGTTTCTTGTGGAGGACAGCTCATCTTCTGTGCCTTCGTGCGATACCCGTGCTCTGCCTGACAGTTACACAGTGTTGCTGTGTCCAAGCCCAGAGGTGTGTGAAGCTCTGGAAGTTGATGCACCAGAGGGGAAGAAACTTGGGATGTGAAGTAGAAACTGGCATTTTGCCCACAGAAAACAGTTCTGAAAAGGGAGCGGGGGAACAGCAGGTAGAATGGTTGACTCTTGCACCTCTGCCAGCAGCAAACTGCCCTCCTGGAACCTCCTGACCTCAGAACAAATGCAGAGTGATGGTCAAGGATGTAAAACTCTGCGCTGCCAGTTCCCTCCGTGATGTGCGGTAGCCCACATCAGAGGCAGCAGACCTGTCCTTTGGAAAGGTGTTGGGGAAATCCTGGGGGTGTCCATCCCAGCAAGGGACTCTGGAGCTGTGAGCATATGAAATGAGGGCAGGCAAGCTCTGCTTATCTTCATTTACCCGTATACTTCAGATGGGTACATGAGCCTCCCTGCTGCCTTAGGGCTAAACCCCTGCTCTCAGGGATCAAAAGTGGAGGCGGCTCGAAGTTTCAGTGCTGTGCCAAGTGTTGGCATAAAGGCCCCTTCTGTCCTCTGGATGAGCATATGCGGGGTGGAGGAGCCGGAGGGGTGATGGCAGCTCTCAGCAAGCACAGAGCTGTTGGTGTGGTGGGGGTTCTTGGCCAGCTGCTACAGGGACCTGTGGTCCCACAACAAGGTGTCGCTACCCTGGAGCTGGCACCTTGTAAATGCCTTTGGTCACTAATTGCTGTTATTTTTACTTGGTTTTGTTTTATAATAAAAGGGTTAATATGACAAAGGGGAAAAAATAATAATTCTTTCTTAGCTCGCCTCCGTTTTTAACAATCTCATTTCAACCTCATGTCCCCTGACTCACACTGGAAGGGCTTTTGTTTCTGAATCTGTAATCAAACACGAAGGTCACTTCCTTGAGATTATATGGCAATGGAAGAAGTCCGAGACTGTGTCTCCCTTCTTCCCCCAGCTTGAATGTACAGAAAACATGAAGGCTTAGTGCATGCGCCGTGCAATAGTGCTTCGGTTTCTCCAGCCCTTTTAAACCAGCAGGGAGTGTGACTGGGAGGTAAGAGGCTATATTTTAATTTCCAGTGCTTAGCAGCAACAGATGACATTGCTTAGTGCTGTTAAATTGTGCCATGCAGAGCTGGGAGCTGGGACTGCAGAAGGCAGGCAGGCAGAAAGCAGCATGGAGCAAAGTCAGTTCGCTTTGGGGTACTTTGGAAGTGCAGCCTGAAACCTTTTTGCTCACTCCTTTCTTTGCCCTGAAAGATCAGTCCATACATTTTATTTATTTTGCATCTTTTGCACTCAATTGTGGAGATAAGGGGCTGTTTGTTTACTCCCAGCATTTACAGCTGGTTTTTCCTGCCTTTGTTGTAAGTGCTGCCTTGGCTGCTTTAGGAAAGTGTTGAATTCAAGCTTGATTCTGATAACTTTGCTGCAGCTGGAGAGCGGGTCTGTAATTTCTGATTTTAGAGAAAACCCATTTTCAGAGATTACCCTTATAGGCTGCTCTAAGATATGATTTCAAATGAACAAAGCACAGATTCATAAATCCCAAGAAAAAGCAGTTGGTGCTTGGTACAGTAGCTCCTTTCAGCATGTAACTATTAAATGTCTCATCTGTAAGGTCACTTGCCCAAAAAGCCCCGTCGTGAAGAGGTTGGTGTTGGAGATGCAGCAGTGCACATGGAGCTTGTTAACTGCCGGTGAGAAAGAGCCTTTTATCTGAAGTGCTTGTTTTGCTTTAAAAGTGGAGTGTGGAGCAGCCCAAATCTGTCAAACCCCCTGTGCCTGGCAGGGTGCTGGTGGCTGGGCAGGCTGGCTCCTTGCCACCAGCACAGAAACACCACTCAGCCCCTGCTGCAGCCAATACCCACAATTTTGACTTCTTCCTGAAAGCTTTTCAGGATTTCAGGCTTTTCTTGGTCTATTTGCTTGCTCTTTGCAATTTTTTTAAAGAGATACAGATTTAAAGGCAATTCAGATGAACTTGTGATAGAGCCTTTTTTTTTTTAATTTATTTTTCATTGCCTGCTTACCTAATGTCTGTTCAAGGCTGGCGTCTGGGTTTCCTGAGGGACTGCTGCCAAGTCCAGAGACTGAGAGCAGCTGTAAAGTCCAGAGGGAGGCTGGGGACAGGACAAGGCATGAGCTGGGTGCAAGAACCCTGGTGGGGCAGGAGGGGAAGAGGTGCAAGATACCTCTGAGAACATGGTGCTGCCTGGAGAGGATGGCAGATACTTAGGGCTTGCTTTGACTGTCTCAGGAATCTTCCCTCAAAAACACATAGGGGTGAGCAGGGGGATGGTGGTGAAGCAAGAAGTGAGGGGGTATGGACAGAGGAGCAGCTTGTGAGAAACAGTCAAAGAGATGGGGAAGAGCTCTAGGGCTGGGGAGGGGCAAAGAGGCATCAAGGGTGGGGTTGGGAAATTCTTCTCTAAGGGCATTTTACAGTCTTCTGTAACTATTCCCGTAACAGGGAGAGCTGAGTTTCTCTTTCAGATGGGTCAGGGATGGCTTCTGGGGTGGGGTAAAACACAAGAAGTGTTACCAGAAGCCCTGCACAGAAAATCTTCTGACATATGTGTTGTAGAGACGCAAGCAAAGAAGCAGGAGCTTAACTGATTTGCCTCCAACCTCCTGTCTGAGGAGCGAAGGTCAGAATGGGTTGCAGAAGGGAGGGTGGGTGTCCAGTCCTGCCACACAGGGGGTACTAAATGAGAGATCAAGGGCAGAGGATGCTCCTGCCTCCAAGCAATGCCCTTTCTGGGGCTGAGTGTATTTGCTCCATTGGGTTTCATCAGGAAAGCTCTCTGATCCCACAGGATCTTTTTATTTCCTCCGAATTCCCAGGAGATTGCACTGGAACAAAACATCTCCATGGGCTTGTGCCCGGTAATGACCTGACTGCGGTGTCTCGGCAC
The DNA here is from genome assembly GCA_027560015.1 of Chloroceryle amazona. Lineage (NCBI taxonomy): Eukaryota > Metazoa > Chordata > Aves > Coraciiformes > Cerylidae > Chloroceryle > Chloroceryle amazona. The sequence goes on from JANHFX010025659.1 coordinate 12,193, forward strand.
TGCTGGTGATAAGCATGTCTCCACCAGACACGAATTTATTAGCTGTGTTCTGCCAAGGAAAGCAGATGTTGGATGAAGTATTTCATTGACTTGATAGTTGTGGCAGATTTGCACTGATTGTTTCCTATTAATTTTCCTGATTTTTAGGATTAGCTCTAGAGTTGCCTGTCTGTTCTTTGCCTGCTGTTATTTTAAACACATTGCAAAGTGGCAGGAATAGAAATGGCAGCACCTGTGGAATGCCATGATCTGTTTGAGAAACATTTCAGTTTTGAGGATGAGACACCTTTATTTAACATAAGGAGAATCCTGGTGCAACAGGAGGGCTGTTCCTTCAAGAAAGTGGCAAATTTCTCCCCCTCTGCCAGAGGGACTCGCCATCTACTGATAACCCACCAGCAAGATCCCGTGGCCTCTGGCAGTGCCAGGAGAGGTGAGGTGCTGCTGGGTGCCACTTGTCAGCTGAAAAGCTCGGGGCCAGCAGAGCCAGCAAAGGCTCTTCTACAGCAATTTGTCCTCGTGCCATGGGAACCGATGCTGCCTGCGTGCTGGTGAGTAGGTTGTGGGTGGACAACCCCTGGACTCCTCTGTGGGTGTGCAAAGCTGCCATTGGTAGCATAAGGAAAGGCAGCCACACTGCAAAATTGCCTTTTTTGTGTGATTTTTATATACATTGCACATTCTTGGAAGAGATCGAGAAGCAGCAACTCTCCTGTTTATATTTTGGTCTTGGCAAAGGGCTTTATCTCCTGGCTGGGATACTGTCTTTATAATTTTGAGGAAGACTGGATTAATTTATTCCCTGGATGCTCATGTGTCACTGGTTTGGGGTTTGTAGTGGGTTTTTTTGGTTTGTTTTTTTTTGCTTGTATTTTTTTGTGTGTGTGTTTTGTGGGGGTTGCCTTTTTTAATCAGCGTGCTCACCATTACTTCTGAGCATTTTGGGAGAGGAGGGTGAGATGGAGCCCCATGACTTGCTCCTGTGAATGGGATCTTTCTAATGACCACAAGAGGCCGTGCCTGTTGTCCTATACAAATCAGCAAGCCCTCAATAAAATGAGTGTCCCTTAGATTTGCTATCCCCTGCAATGAGAAACAGTAGAATAAATGGGGAAAAAGGGGAATCACGTGGAAAATGTGTTGGCACTTGGCCCTGAAAAGCCACAGTGCCTGCAGTGAGAGAGAACACTTGGGCTGTGGCTCTGCCAGGTTGTTTTACTGGCTGGGGCTTACATGAAAGTCAGTTGATGCTCTGCAGGAGCCAGTTTTTTTGTTCTATCTTCAGTTCATGTAGCTATTTTAGGAAGGTGCCATGGAACCCAGAGAGCCTCTTGGCCCCCTGTTCCAGGCACTGTGTTTTATCTCTAACTCTTTGCCAAACTTCAGCAGAGCCAACATTTCCATGGAAAGCATCATCAAAGGGGCATTTGTACCAACTTGTACTTCAGTAAGCTTTCTCCAGCCTGTCTCATTTTAAAATATTTGTGTGTGTAGAGTCAGTTGGGTCTTCAAGTGTCTGTTCTTGCCTGGCTGATCCTGAGATGAAGCACAGGGACATCCTGAGGTTGGGAATAGCTCTGTGCAGTCCCTGCGATTGCTGTGAGCAAACAGCCCAGGAGTGTTGGGATGGGAGCATGAAGAGCCACGGTGGGCTGTGGAGCTCCTGGGAAGGATGAGGGTGGCAACTGGAGTCACTCCAGTGAGGTGAGATGGGTTCTACAAGGTGGCTTGCCACAGCACAAAGGGTGAAAGACATAGCCACTTCAGTGCATGACTGGCTATTTAAAGTAAAGCAGATACTGGCCTCTGTTAAGGTTAATAGCAAGATAAATGATTTGAGGCAAAATCCTGGCCCTATTAAAGGTAAGGGTAAAAATCAGTGAGTACATTGGAGTCAGGACTTCAGCCAAAGGTTTCTTTATGACTTGAAGATTAGGAGAGAGAGGCAGTATGTCTGGAGATGTGGTCTGCCTGCTGTAAAGCTGGTGGAAGCTCTGCCATTGCCTTCAAAGGGATCATGGCAAGTTTGTGTCTGTGAGCCAAGCTGCAGCATCTGAGCAGGGAACCCATGGGTACGTTGGGCTGGTGTGTGCGGAGACCAGGGGAAACCTGAGTTTTTGGACCCAAATCCAACTCCTAGACTCACCAATACCTCCTTAAAGCACAAGGAGACTTTGAGGGGAGGGTGACCATGCAAAGGATGCTTCACTTGGGGGATTTTGTGCTGCACCCCTTACTGGCAAAGGAGGTGATGGGAAAGGCACACAGTGAGATGGGGGATATTTGCCTTCCCCAGATCTTCACTCATGGGATGGTGAAGCATTTCCAATGCCCCACCCATCTGTTTCTTCCTGAGTACCTCCCACCACAGGAGACAGAGTGATGGGCACCTATGGTGGCTCGGGGAGGACCCATGGGCTGCCAGCAGGCTGACAAAAGTGTGTATTAAGGCATTTGTGGAGATCTATGTGGATCCTTTAAAAAGTTTCCATAGAAATGCTGGTATAAAACCAAATTCCTGTTTGTTATTTTTCTGCTTATTCCTTAAGCTCTGAGCAACTCAGTGCTGGAACATGATGAGGCTTTGCTCTCCCAACAGACACACCAGGAAACTGAGGTCATGTAAACCATTTTAACTTTTTCCTCTCTTCCCCCAGCTGCATGCAGGGCCCTTCCTTCCAGGACAGGCAAAGGCTTTTATTTTCCTGAGATGTGCCTTGTTAGGGCAGCTCCGTATTGCAATACATTCTTGCATCTTATTTCATATTTTTATCAAGCTGTGCATGTTCTCAGGCCAGACGTAAGCCATCCGGTTGTATCAAAGTCAGCGAAGCGATGCTGAGCTAAGGCAGCTGAGGATTTGATCCCAAATGCCTTCAGGACCAAAGGGAAAAAAAACAAAACAACACACCTAAATGTTGATGAAAACCTGAGGTCAGTGTAGGGGCTTCAGTATTAAGCTTCGAAATCTCGTACAGGCTTATGAGTTACAGAAAAGGGATTGGTTTATGAGTTACAGGAAAACAAAACAAAAAACCAACAAACCCTTACAGGAAATTACTGGTGGTGCTTTGTAGCTGGTTAACTGCAGCTCAGGCTGGGATTTGCAGATGAAATTCTCTAAGTGCAAGGCTGGTTCTCTGGGCTCGTACACCTGCAGAGCAGTGTTGCTGCCTCTGACTCACGGGTCAAAAGCAGGACAGCAGGATTTGGATGCCCTCCCCTCCTCACCACCACATGCTGGGTTGGTGAGGCAAAGGGACAGCGTTTCCTACCTATGTGCCTCTTGTAAGCAAGTAGGAATATTGCTCTTTCTCCTTTTGTTATCCTTCTGATTTACTGCAGCGCTCTGACTGCTTGAGCCACGGTGATGTGCCTGGTTCTGGAATAAATGAGCCAGTTTTTACAATCCATGGTCTAATGATGCACTGCAGCCTGATTTCTCTCTCTTAAAACTGCAGGTTTAAGGCTTTGTGTGCGGGCCATTAATTTAGCAAAAATGGTTCCCTTTTCTCTCTCATCACTGGGTACATCAGTGCAGGATTTTTCTTCCTGTAGAAATTCTTCTGGAGCTTACCTGCCAGTAAAATTTAATTTCATGTGCAGAGAGCTTATGGAAGGAACACATGCAGTTCTGTGCAGCTGAGAATGAATCCCTGGTGCCACAGTTGGGTGTTTCCCAGGCAGAGCCCCTGTGAATGCTCAGTAACACCCCTGCCTGAGCAAAAAAGTTTGTCTGGAGAGGAAGGGAATTAGGAGATGAGGTTTGCAACTTCCAAAAGATTACTCATGGAGTCTGGGGGTATTAAACTTGTGACGGGGTGGTTTTAAAGCTTCCAGCAATGTTTATTTGCATGGATGCAGGACCTTGGCACAGGCGTCCTGTCTCTGGGCTGGTCACAGTTACCCACTGGTGCAATGTGGCTGTGCCAGAAGTGTGTGCACGTGAGCTCCTGAAGCCCTGATCATGGCACATCCCAGATGAAAGCAGCTGGGATGCAGGCATGGACTTCTGAGCATTTTGACGGTTGAGGGAGGGGTTTCTGCCTCTCTGCTCCACTCTGGTGAGGCCTCTGCAGTGCTGTGTCCAGCTCTGGAGTTCTCAGCACAGGAGAGACAGGGACCTGTTGAAGCAGGGCCAGAAGAACCACACCAGTGCTGGGAGGACTGGAACCCCTCTGCTTTGAGGACAGGCTGAGAGAGTTGGGGGTGTTCAGCCAGGAGAAGACTCCGGGGACACCTTCTTGTGGCCTTTCAATACCATAAAAGAGACCTGTGAGGAAGATGGGGATAGGCTTTTTAGCAGAGCCTGTTGTGACAGGACAAAGGGTGATGGTTTTAAACTAAATGAGGGAGATTTAGACTAGAGACGAAGGAAGTATTTTTGACACTGAGGGTGGTGAGACCCTGGCCAGGCTCCCCAGAGAGGTGGTCAATGCCCCATTCCTGGAAACATTCCAGGTCAGGTTGGACTGGACTCTTTAAAGGTCCCCTCCAACCCAAACCATCATACAGTTCTCTGAAATAGTTTTCAATTATGTGCAGCTTACTTTGGCCACAAAGTTGTTATGAGTTGAGTTTGTTTTTTTGCTGCTCTTAGTAGCAAAGACTCCAGACCTTCTTAAAACTAAAAATTGAAGTCAGTGCCAGATAGAGGCAGCTACAGCAAGGGACAGCTCTGTCATTTGCCCAGTTCTGGGAGGTGAAATCCCATCTGGAGAGAGCGCAACACATTCAGGTTTGCTTCTGACCTGAACCCTTTGTGATTTCCCATTCCTAAACTATGCTTCAGGGTTATTATTCCCGTTATTCTGTCAGCTTTTTTTTTTGGTTCAAGTTTTTTTTTGAGGTTTCCTGTTTACACTAATTACTTTTCCTTATTTTTTCCTAATTGCATGACACACATGGTTGTCTAAATATATTGCATGTAACAACCAGCTTCGAACAGGGAGGATGTTTCTCCTGAAGAGAAATAGCATAAATATCCTGCATATGTTTTTTTTACTTCTCAAATAAACATTCAGGCTCAGGATATCACAGGGAGTTGATTTAAGAGCCAAGAAGAGTTTTGTTTGTTGGATTTTTTGTTTAGTTTTGTGGGGTTTTTTCCCCTCTCTACCTTGTTTGGTTTTTTTTCTTTTTCAGAGTGATGTTTTGGAAAATTTGCCTCGATGATTTTTAGGTGGAGATCTTATCCTAATTTTTGTCATGAGAAATGGAAGAAAAATATTGGCCTTTTGTTTCATTTTGTTTTATTTTGGTGTTTGTTTTTTTGGGGGGGGGAGGTGGGGGGTGTGTTTGGTGTGTTGTTTCTCCCCCCCAGATACATGAAACCTTTCTAAACATTTTAACCTGCTATATAGACTCATAGTCTTGCCCCATGCTTTAATTTCCACACATGGAGATTCTGAGAACTGTTTTTGTTGTCTGCCTCTTCTCATTTCCTATTGAGAATGAGATGAGATACAGAGATACTTCATGAAGTTGATGCTGTTACTTTTTGTACTGGATAATAGCTTAGTTATTAGCAGGCTTTTAAAAATAACTGCTAAAAAGACCAACTTGGGGGCATGTTGTAAAAACTTAACAAAATTGTTTATTTGTACAGACAATGCAAAATCACTGAGAATAAGCTGGAATCCTAGATTTGTGTAAATATATCTCAAGGCTGCTCACGCCACCTCTTAACTGAGCCAGACAGCTGTGCTCCTCTCACGATGGATTGGTCCAATGACACAGAAAATCAATTATATTGTTCGGATTAGCAAGGCGTACTGAATTAAAGATGAAAGCAAATGTATCTGCAAGGGGCTCCTGGGGTGTTGGGTCTTTGAGGAGCCCAGTGCCACGCGAGCTGGGGAGCCAAGTACAAGTCCCTTCCCTGTGGGCAGATGTGCTGGAGGGAAATAAATAACACTGGTGTCATTCGTGGAGTTCAAAATGAGACCTTTGCTGCTTCAGCTCTAGGAATTTAGGGTCTCCGGTCCCTGAGCTGGAAGCACTCTTCCATGGCCAAAATCCTTTGTGCATCCAGTGATGCTATGGGGATGAAGTCCTCTTTCTGAAGCTCCCCAGCTGTTCTTCAGGCAAGAGGAGAGGACGTGCGTGGTGATACTTGTGAGTGTGCTGGAGCGTGTGGCATTGCTGTGCTGCAGTCGTGTCACACCTCTGTGTCACTGCGCTGGGCCAGTACTCCAAAGCTTGTGAGGTGGTCTCGGCAGCTGCAATAATCTCTGAAGCTTTTGGTTCTGCACCCTGTACAAACAAAGCTTGCAAAATGTGAGTACTGTTGTGTATGTAGGAGCTGTGTCTGAGTGGGTTGGGCAGCTCCATGTGAGGAGAGTTCTCCTGGATATGACCTCTCTGGTGGGTGACATTCCTGATGTAGGATGGGCTTGTGTTGGTCTGTGGTAGTAATTGGGAGTGATTTGCTCCAGATTGTGTTCGTAAATATAGAGTAAGCCAAGTGAAGTGCGCTCTGCCCCATCAGGAATGGGGTGGGGATACTTGGAGTGAGCACTTGCACAGCTGCAGAAACCAGGGTGCTGGTTGCTGAAGCCTTTTGTCTGCGAAAGGAGGATAATGCTGATGTCTGGACTGTCCTAGGTAACACCACTTTGCTTAGGGACTGGACTGGAGCCTGCAAATGCAAAGCTGGTAGTCACCCTGGCAGACCTGTGTTCCTCAACCAGGCTGTGGTGTCGCACAGTGAGTATCTGTGTTGTGTCTCTTGGCCCAGGTGGAGAAGGTATCCTGGTGGAGATGTAGCCTTCAGGTGTGTATGTGTGGGCTGGGGGGCAGAGGGGTGCAAGCAGTAAAATTGTAGGGGCTCCAGAGCATTCTCCTCTCCACTTCCTTGAGCTATAGGCAGCAGCAGACACTCCATGGCCATGGACATTGCTGTTGTGTCCCACCATGTGACAGAGCCCATGGCTACACAGGTGCTCTGAGGATACAGGTGAGAGCTGGCAGGTTTGTCACAGGAATGGCATTTCACAGTGCTTTAGCACCAAGCACTCTGGCATCTTCTGCAACTTCTTGTTGACTGGGCTGCCCAGTACTCCAGGAAGCGGCTGTATGACTTAGAACTTCTGAGATGAGATTCCTGGAGACTCAGGTATTAGATGTTATCTATAATTCAGACTTTTAAGCTGTGTCCTTACGTTTTATCATCAATAATATATCTTGCCTATCTTCAGGGGTGTCATGAGGTTTAATTAATTTACTTTTTAAGGTGCTTTGCAATTACCTTGGAGAGCTGCACAGAAGCACAGATTATGGTTGGCATTTCTTTTCTGTTTTAATCTTCCCGGCAACTTTCCTTCCTCCTTAGCACAAGGCTTTGTGGGATGTTTGCTCTAATAGAAACCTTTTTTTACTTAACAATAGACAACTGAGGCAATTAAAACAGTCAGAAGTGATTAATGTGATGTCACTGGGTGAAAGCTAAAGCAGCTAGCAATTAAATAATGGCAACCCTTGTACTATCTCAGAGCAACAGATGGGGAATGATTTAAAAACACTATTGGATCAGACACTTCTCAACGGGGGCAGATTGGTAACAGTATGTCAGAGCCAGAAATGTGTGCCACCTTGAAGGGTGGGCTGATGAAATGATTAATTGATGGTAGCCTGCGACTTATTTATGACCATGCAATGGCAGACGTTCAGCTCTCAGGAACAAATGGACCTGTAATCACATGAAAATGGATTTAAGGGCTCCAGGCAGCACATTCAGTGAGTGGATAAATCTTAAGGAGCAGGCTGGAAGCTGGAATGGGGATGCTGCAGCTTTACTTCCAAAACCTGAAGGACAAAGTGCTGGCAGTGGTGCACTGCTGGGAGCATGGGCCTTGGGCTAGAGCAGCTCTGGGCTGATGATGCCTTCTCGGGGTGTAGCACTGTGGGCTGAGGCTGTGGTTTGCACAGAGGGCATCACTGCTGTCTCTGTGATGGTGCAGTGTCTGCTCTACATCCCTGTGTGTCCAGGTCACTCTTCAGCTGGTAACTCTCTACAAATTCACATTCACAGCAGTAGGAGAAGTGAAAGGGAGGGGGTTCTTCCAGCTAGACTTGATCTTCAGATGGTCCTTTTACCAGTATTGCTGCTCTGAGTGATGAGAACGATAAATGTTTAGTTAGTGATGTAAGTCACCAGTGCTGGTGCCACAGATGCCATAGCCCCATTTTCCTGGACACTAGACAAGAGTTGTGGCTGCAGACACTCATCTCTGACCTGTTTGCAGAGCTCCTCAGGAGGGGACTCCCTCTCAGCTTTTGGTCAAAATGAGTCAATTAGTTGAAACAATAAAGCTTTGTTGGTTTGCCTGACTGATGACAGAAGAGGCTGTTTCTCGGCAGCCCTTGCTGTGCAGAGAGCCACGTGTTGAAACGGTGGCAGCTCTGGGGGGAAGGGAGGAGGTGTCCTTTTAATTATGCTACGTATGACCAGGTATAAATTGTATTTATTTTTCAGTCTCTATATAAAGTTTGGATGTGCAGCATCCCAGGACAGGAGGTGATGAGGGGCTGCTGGTGTCAGCAGACCTCAGCCCTGTCCTTGTCCCCATCCTGGCAGAGCCACAAGGATGTGAAAGGAGAAACCACCCTGTGTTGCTATTGAATCCCTCTGGGAACCCCTATCTAAGCAAACCACCCTCAGCCTCTCCTCAGAGCTCAGAATTTATAGTCTGTGAGAAGCTTGTGCTGTCAGGAAAATGAGTTACTCTGAGGCTGGGAGAATAAATATAAAAACCAGGTTTCCTTCACCACCTCTCGCCCGGAGAGCTTTGTGAAGCTGGTCCTCGCCAAAGCCAGTGAGAGGTCCAGAATTAGAACAGATTTTAAATAATGTAAAAGCTTTCATGGAAATGTATTAGATTTCAAAGGGCAGATATTAAAAGGGCATAATGTGCAGCTATTTCTGAATTGCTCTCCTCTTAGAAAGACGCATTGTTTGCAAGAGATAAATGTGACAGAAATGGAAACCAAGGTGGTCCAGATATAACATTAGAGGCTGTAAAGCTCTTAATCATTCGGTTCAAGCACCTGCTTTGATGTGTGCAAGCACCTATGCAAGAATCCTACGGAGTCAATTACTTCTAAAGCTTGTGAAAAGCTACCCAAAGGAGAGAGCATTAACTTCCTGGTAGAAACTCCACCTGGACTAGAGACCAGGTCCTCTGTCAAGGGACCAAATTTAGGCTGACCCATCTGCAGAGATGGTTGGATAGATGGGGATTTCATGGGTCCCTGGTTATCGCTGTTCCTTGCCGGAGCAAAAAGCCCTTGCTGCCACGTGTCACTATGGTACTAGCCAGGCCAGTTCATCCTCACAAATTCCTGCAGCACTTGTGTCATTTTTATCTGATCCTGAGTGCTGCTAAGCACCCTTAATGCTGATTTGATGTGAGCTGAGAGTGCTGAGGCAGCTCCCCCAAACCGAGTCCTTGGAGAAGGACGCTCAGCTCCAGTACAGAGTCAGTTCCCTGATCAGTGCAGATTAAACACTTGCTACGCACCATCCTTGCCCCAAACCCGCGCGTGGTCCGGTGCAAGCCTGGAAAGCTGTGGACCCTGCTCTTCCTCACGGGGCTGTGTTACTGTCTTTGCAGATGACAGAGGGCCGGCACTGCCAGGTGCATCTCCTCGATGACAGGAACTTGGAGCTGCTGGTTCAGGTACAGACTCCTCTGTTTTGGGCATTGGCAACATAGTGCCAGATTTTTCTGCTTGTTTCCTTTAGCAGTGCTACTGGGGGGTGATGTGTTAAGTTGTGTGTGAAGAAAAGTTCTCCCTCACTAGAGAAATTCAAAGTGGAATCAACAGATGAGCTTTCAGGCACATGTGCTCTTCCTCAGACCTGAATTAGCAGGAGGGTTTCCCTTGGGCATTGGTGCTCAATGGGCAAAATATCTGCCAGCAGTTCTGCATTCAGCTTTTCAGCTGTTTTCACCAAAACTCATGGAGTGTATTAAATGCACTGCTTGTGGTGGTGGGTTTTTGTCATTTAGAAGGGAAGAAAAGTCTCTATTTGTGAAGATGTGTTTTATTCCTGGAACAGAATCCAAAGCATAAGATCTTCCAGTACGTAATATTTTCTTAATTGAAAAATCTCTCCTGCTTTAAGTGCAGGAAAGTCTGAGCTGCTGCCCTTCTCCCCAGAAAGAGTAAAGCAGCAATCGGTCTGTGCACTTCAGCTTTGTGTCCCAGGTTAAGTACTTAATTGCCTCTTCGTGCTCCTCACATCCTATGCAGCTCCACGGAGACACTGAGTCCAACTGCACTGAGTGTGATGGAGCCACATCTGTATTGAGTTGCACAACAGGGTTTTAACTTGGCCACGTGTGCTTAAATGGCAGTATTTGCAGAGAAAATGTTTATTATATATGAAAAACTTGGACTGAAATGAATTATTTGTCATCTTTCAATAGCCCAAACTTTTGTCTCGGGAGTTACTGGATCTGGTGGCCTCACACTTCAACCTGAAAGAAAAGGAGTATTTCGGGATAACGTTTATAGATGATACGTAAGTATGTTCATTTATTTTAAACAGCTGTGTGATTATTGCAATGTGAAACCCATCCCTGATGCTGTGGCAGCTCAGTGTGATGGAAAAATGACTTCTTTCCTACCTTGTGCTGCTGCTGCCTGGCTGAGGAAAGGGGAAGGCACAAACCAGAAAATATTTGGGAAATGCCTTCCAGGCACCAGCCAGAGAATACATGTAAAATACCTTCCCAATGCTCTTACCTTTTCATGGTTGTCTCACAAGGTAAAAAAATTGATTCGGCAATAATTTCCCACATGAACACTCTCAGCTTTCTGACTCGTCACTCTTAGTAACAAAAAGGGTTTGCATTTATTTTCAAAATGAATTGCTCTTATTGCTTTGCACTTTAATCTCAAATGTATTATTGAGTCTTTTAAGCCTGAACTGCCCTAGCAGCAGTGAAATATGATGTTAGTCCTTCCCATAAACAACTCTCCTAGCTCTTCTGTTACTCTTAGGCATCCAAGCTATGCTGCAGGCTACCAAAAAGAGCTGCTGGAGCAGCACATGCTCGAAATGCACAACCCTCCGTTCCCGGCAGCTGGATTTCCACAATGGTGTGGCGCTGCTGGGTGCAGTTTGTCCTCGCTGCTGAAGAGAGGGGGGCAGCTCAGGCAGCTGCTGCCCAACCCCTGCCACCCTCTGCTGCTGGACTGGGTGAGATGCCAGGCTCCCGAGCACCGTGGGAGATCCTCTCCTGTGGTGCTAACCCGGAGTTGGTTAATTGAAATCTCAGCTGGTGCTCAGACTCGTCTGTCAGCATTGCACTGAAGTGCTTCCCCATGTCTGCTGGGTGTGGGACCGAAACCCGCAGATGGGACTCTGCTCCCAGAACCAGCGTCTCCAGAAGAGTTACCTTCAGCTCCCCAGAAGAGCTGTGTACTGAGAGCCCCTAAATAAACCTTTCTGTCTAATGGCAATAATATTAGACTCTGCTGCTCTCCATTGTTGCTTTTTATGGTGTCCTGGATGGAAGCCTTTGCCTGTGGATCACACTGGAGCCACATTTGGGACTGACCTGCTAAGGCAGTTCCCACCTGCAGGTGCAGGACTGGCCCTGGGGAAAGGGCTGGTGTTTACAGAGCTGGTAGGAGCTGCTTGCTCTGGGGCCCTGACCACAGCAGTGTGGTAATTTTGCCCTCCACTCTCATCTTAGGCTCTCCTGAGAATGTATTTGCCACATTCTTGTCCTTTTGAATGTTGGAAAATACTTTCTTCTAGCTCTTCTGTAAATCCTTTGAGGATGCTGTTTGCACTTTTTCTTTCCCCAAGAAGAACTGCTGTGAAATCCTGTTGGAAGACTTTGGTTTCTGGTGCTCCCTCATGGTGAGCTTTAAAGTGCTGTCAGGGGATTACCCAAAAGCTCTTGGCTTCTCCAGAAACACCAGTGGGACTCCAGAGACTGCCTTGGGTGTATGGGACTGGGCTGTGTGCTTGGAAGGGAGCATGTGGCCTCTGGAGGGCACCCATGCCCCAGCCATTTGGGGCACCACAGGTTGCTGCACTCCCTCAGGGAGGTTATTTTAGGTTTGAGGGGTTTTTTGGGTTGTTTTTTTTTTCCCTCTCATTTGAAACAGAGAAGCTGCTGCAGAGAGAACCGTGTCTTATACACCTGTCTCATTTAATGAGTGTGCTTGTGGTAAACCTCTGCTCTGAAACAGGGGTTTGTGTCACACTGGGACTGGAGATGGTGCAGAACAGGAGTGGGGGATGCAACTACAGAGCTGTGGTCCCCCTGCAGCAGAAGTCGGATCCATTTCTGCTGTAGCCAAATGTCTAGCCTCTGCTAGATTTGAGGAGTCAATGGAGATGTCCCATCTATAGCAAAGGAGGGTCTTTCAATAATATGTAGTTCTTTCTGGGTGCTGTGGCTGAAAATGCAACTGCAAAGAGTGTTCTCTGCCATTCACCTCTGTTACATCCAAATCTGAAAGTTGAGGAAAAAAAGAAAATAATATAAGATCTTTGCCTGCCTCAGAGCTAAACCTCATACGTTTTAAAGCAACACTTGGAGTAAACACAAGCACCGAAAAGACCCCGTTTCTTTATTTCCTGTTCTGGTTTTTAATGATCTCCCCAACCTGCTCCCACAGAGGTCAGAGTGTCTGGCTGCAGCTGGATCACCGAGTCCTGGACCATGACTTGCCCAAGAAACCGGGCCCAGCAACTTTGTACTTTGCCGTCAGGTGAGTTATTGTTTCCACAAAGAAAACATTACCACTTGGCTTTATTTATCACAGGGGGGTTTGTTTAAAAGAACTGATTTTGGATTTGATAAAGCAAATAAATGTCAAAGCAATGTCATATTTTTAGGAGGTTATTGGCTCCTGGATAAGTGCTGTTCTCTTTTCTATTAATCTACAAAAGAAAGTTTTTTGGAACCTGCTACTTTTTAATTTGTTACTAGGGCATTGTTCCTAGTTTTTGTTCTTTTTTTAATTATTTTTTTATAAACCCCGTATTTTAAATATCAGCTTTGCCTGACTTGTCTTTAATAGTGTTAAATTTTAATACAGTTTATTTAACCAGTCACAGTTACTTTTTCTTATGTTTTCTTAGGGGTCGTCTGTACTTGAAAGGGATTGCTGATGGCTTCTTTGCTCACACAGCTTAAGCCAGGCCCCAGGAGAGAATAAAATCCCTGGCAAAGTGATGATTTTGGCCAATGTAATTGCATTACTTTAAGGCTTTTGCTGGCGAAGCTCTGCTGGTTAAGGGCTTGAAAAAAACCATGTCCTATGAGACAGAGCTATGCTGGCAGAAAAACCCAAGCATCGTATTCTTAATATTATTGGAGTTTTTGTTTTCTTTACAGTCTGTGAGGAAAATGAGAGCAGGCTGACCTCATTTGCTTTTCATATCTTGGTAAATTTATGCCTTGTGTGCTTAATTATTTGAAGCACTTCCAAGGCAGAGCCTCTTGTGTCGTTGGGTTGGTTGGCACCGCAGTCTCACCACGTTCTCTGTGCCCTGGTCATGGAGGGAATGGTTCAAACAAGTGGCACTTTGTTTTTACTGAATATGTGTTTACTTGTGATGGAGTTGAGAGCTTCTCTTCCCTTCCTTGCTTTTAACAGGAAGAAAATCCATTTTAAGAGAGATGATGGGCTCTTCAGTATATTCATTGTGTTTGATTAAGATCTGGGAGGCTACAATCTGAGTGGCCAAGAAAGCTGTGAAGACAATCACATGACTTGAGCATTTAATATTTTTTTTTTGTTGGGATTAATACTGTTGGCTCATGACGTTCATGTTGGTGCCCTGTGTTGCAAGATGGCTCTCTACAGGACAGGGTGTGCAGAGACCTGGGTAAGAGTTAAGGTGTGAGGAGTGGGCTTCAAAAGAGGAACTTCCAGGAGATAATTTTAAGCCTGACTGCTCCAGGGTCATGAGGTGCCAAGGAGGAGGGCAGGAAGAGACAAGCAGAGGAGCAGAAGGAGGATACAGAAATAGTTAGCAATACAGAAACTGTCTGATCTGTACTAAATAGATACTGCAGCAGAAAAGCCACTTCAAAACCTGCAGCTCTCTACTTTGCTACAACTTTTTTTTTTGATAAAGGAGCGACTCCAGGCCTTTGTGCCATGGCTTCTACCTTGGGTGGTTAGGTCACTTATCTCCCGTGAACACATTTGCCCTGTCGTAGCCTATTGCTTAATGAAACTCCCATGGGAGCAGCCGAAATAGGCAGTTGCAGCTGCATGTGCCCACGGTTTGAAGGGAAAAGCTTGGTCAGGAGTGGGGCACGTGGCACAGAGGGGACAAGGAGAGAGCCCCAGTGCAAGGCCCTCGCTCCCCAGGGCTGGATGGTGTCCAGCCCAGCATGACAGCGGTGGGTGCTCCTGTAGGAGCAGGGTGTCCCTTGGATTGGGTGAGCCCTCCTGCCCAGCCTGTGCTTTCTGTGTGTTTGAAATAGGTTCAGCCATGAATGGAGCAAATGCTGCTTCAGTGTCCCTTGCATTTGATACATCCATGTAAGGAGACAGGACACTGAGCTGCCGTTCTCACAGCGAGTGGCAAATGTGCAACAGCATCAGTTCTCAGTGGCTTTCAGCACTTCACTGGACAGTTTCCAGTAGCAACAGTGGAAGTGGGGAGGATTCCCAGATACCTGGTTATGAACCTTCCTGTTATTCTTAACTGCTTGACCCTGATCTTTTGCTGTTCAGTGATGAAATTCATGGTAATTAATCCTTTCAGGTTTTATTTTTCTCAAATGGCATAAACACAATCTAGTCAGTAAGTTTTCATATGGTACCTGCAGCTGCTGAAGGGTTCTATAATGCAGATTTAGGACTTATAAAAGTGTCCTGGGCTGAATGATGCTGACAGCATCGGAAATGAAAGTAGAACATGCCTGTCATTTCTTGAACATCCTTATCTCTGTGGTCCAATGTTCCCCATCTGTACTGTAGTGATAAAAGTGTACAGCTTGTACCGCAGAAGAAATGGAGCATACAGACCTGGCTGGGGCAGGGGGCAACGTCTTCCCAGTCCCCCCTCCCAAAATCCATAGATTCTGTAGTCCCCTGCTCTGTACCTGTAGTGCCTGGGAGCTACATTTCTTCAGAGCCAGGGATACTATCCTGCTTCTGAGGATTTCAGGCATGTCTGATGCTTAGTTAAAAGAAACTGCAAGTGCAAATGAGGTCAGTAGTTGAGGAAAATCAGCTCCTTGGTGCAGTGGAGGGAGGAAGGCTTTAGGAGGCTGAGGAAGGTCATCACCTTGAAGGGCCTGTCTGGCAGCAGGTTGGGAAAGGACAAGGAGTAAAGTTCCTGCCCCTCTGCTCTGAGTTTCTGGAGAGAAACACTCAAGTGTACTTAAAGCTGCTAGAAAAAAACCAAAACAGTAGTATCAGGTGTGATGGAGAGGGTGGAAATAGCTGTGTCTCCTACAGTTCTCAGTGAAAGATGAGTCATGAGAATGTAAAATAGGCTTTCAGATGTCTGGGGCAGGCTACTGGGCTTGGATCTGCCCCTTGGACAGGCTGCATGCCTGTAAAATGGGTAAATTACCTCCTTATCCTGCAGAGGCGTTCTGGGGAGTGCTTTCAAATTAATTTGATGGAACATGCTGTAGGAATGCAAAATATTAAAACAGTTACTATTTAACATATTGCTTGTCTCAAGTCACAACATAAATATTGCATACATTCCAAACAAGTGTGGCAGGTGCTAGTTTTACTGCTTCCTATCACGCACTCCATGCTGCCTCTGTGGACTTCTTCCAATGTCTTGCAAATCTCCTACACCAAGAGATCAGTGGCTGGATCTTGAGGCTGTGAGGAGCCTTATGAGCACCGTGAAGCTGCTGCAGGGGAGGGATTGGCCTGGTTCTGATAAACACAGTGGGCTGGGTGCCCTGTGGCCATCCAACCCTCTTGCTATCAAAGGCAGGGCATTGAGAAGTCCTGGTGTGGTCTGTGCTGCTGGGACAGTGGTGGTGGTGGCCAAAGTCTTTGCTTGTCTGGGAAAAAAAGGTGTACCTGATGCCTAGCATCCAGTTAGAGTCAGGACCCGACACATTCATCCTCCATAAAGAGCTGAAGCACAGGTATCCTGCTTTCAGATCCAGCTAAAGGAGGGTTGACAGGACCATGTTCACACAAACGTGTCTCTCTTTAAACTGACTTGGCAGTTCCACACTCCTCAAGTTATAGTCCACGCCATTTAATGTATCTCAGCACTCTTTGGTTTGATGTCCCGAGTGAGTCAGAAGTGCACAGACAGGTGGTGTGCGAGATGTGCAGGGTGCCAGTGGCACACATAATGTTTGCTGTAGCTCCATAACAAACCAGGACCCCTCTGCTAGCCTTGGCTGGGTCAGAGTAACCAGTAATGGGACTGTTCTTGTTGGCATGTGCCTCTGTGATGCACTCATGGCCCTAGGATGAGAAAACTGGGCTGGGTTGGGGAATAAGGCAGCAAGTGGTACCTGTAAGGCTGAGCCAGCTACAGCCTCTCCATGTAAACCCTTGGTTTTGAGGCTCTCCACAGCCCCTTTCCTCCAGCACAGCTCTGGGCTGGCTTTCTGACCTGCAACACATCACTTGGAGTTACCTGTTCCATTTCTGCAGCTTTATCTGCAAGGAGGGATGGGCTTTGATGCTTTTACATTTGACAGGGTTTTCAAGTGAGATAAAAAGTTATGAGATATCTACAATCTATTGAACAAAGAGTTTGGTATTCCTTGTTTGCTACTGGCCCATCATTTTCTGTTCATTCTCTCCTAATAGGCAGGAAATTAAGTGCAGTAGCTCATAGTTCCTCTGTGCTATTTTATTGCTAGAGAACAAAACGCTGAGGAAATAGAATGATTTGGGAGGAAGATGAAACCTATTCAAGAAAGTAACTTTTTTTTTTAAACTTTCAGGTTCTACATTGAAAGCATTTCCTTTCTCAAGGACAAAACTACAGTAGAGCTGTTCTTTCTGAATGCCAAGTCCTGTGTACACCAGGTAAGGCGCAGCCTTCTTCGGAGCCCCTTGTTGCCCATCTCCCTCCTTATTGTTCCTCCATCACTGATAGGGTCCTGCCAACTTCCCAGGAGCTGTGTCTGATTTCTAGAGCTGAAGTGATTAAGATCTCAGCATGCTTACTCTCCTCCTTCACTTAAATGCTGATGCTTCGAGCAAATGGACAAAGATGATGATGGTTTCCTGGCCCTGTTTTCACAGCCCTGTTGTGTGCTCACTGCACTAGAATAAGTCTTAAATACCCAAAAGCTTTTCAGTTGTTTGAAAACTGAGGTGTAACTTTGCAGGTAGGCTCTGTCTCAGCGGAATATCTTTCTGTACACTGCATGGCAAGTATTTTACTGATCTTGAGTCAAATTTGTCTCAAGAAGAGACCTGTGAGCAAGGTCCTGCGCTGTGAACCTGGTTCCTGGATTTCCTGCCTTAATTCAATGAAATAATAAAGTAATAAATCCTATAGGGTAGCAAAGCTACTTACTAAAATGTTTTCTGTGTTTACTCTCTGGTTAAGAAGCTCCCACTGTTTTCTTAAAATGTTCCAAGTGGTAAAATATATATTTTTAAAGGTTACTTCATGATATGGTAACTAAATTCTTAAAAAAATGAGTTGATCTGCTGCAGATACATCTTGGTCTGAAAAAGGAATGATGCAGCAACCATATTTGCCATGCCCCTAATAACCAGAGGTGCAAGAGCAGTTTCAGTTCAATGAAGTTTACTCAAGCAATGCCTGATGCTTCTGGGATTTTCCAGTTAATGTCAAACGTGGGCATCTGCTTTGTTTTTTCACTTGTGGTTCAATCAGTCTCAGAAGGTCACTCAGTTCTTACAACCTTTTATTGGAAAACAATCCTGTATGATTAGCTGGTGATGGAGATCCACGTAGGCAGACAACATTTTTGCCTTCAATATGCTTCATATTTTAGAGGATTCTTATTCAGTATCCAGCACTCAATATTTTCTGGTGGGATCAGAAACCTGATGTGAAAGTGGTTAATGGCAAAGTTGTGACTGTGCTTCATATGGGAATTGCTTTGGAGAAGAGTGGAGGAAATTTGGGCCTTTTTACAACGTGCTAAAGTTTTAAAGATGTTTGAAGAACCTGAGGCCTCAATAGTTAAGATTAATAAAAAGCCAATCTCCATTTGGCATATCTGACAGTTTAAATGGCAACCTGTGGTCATCCTTTCAGGGGAAGATGGAGCACTTGAAATGGAAAGCATAAATAATTTTGGAATTGAAACATGGGTCTGGTTTTAGGATGGAATGTGAAACATGCCACTGCTATTGAAACTAATGTTCTTGACATCAAAACACTTGGTGGAAAAATATGCATATATGTATATTCATAAAGCATAGAAGAAAGCAAAGAGAGAAGCATAAAAACCCTTCCCTCACTGATCATAGACACACATGTCATCAAACCAATGAGGAGTCATTTCTGGCCTGGATAAATATTATCATTCAAGCAGCATAACTTCATATTACTGAAATAAAGTGCTGGCAGCATGTGAAGTGCTGGTGATGCACACAGAGTTGCAATGAGCAGACTGCATCAGCAGTTGAGTTCAGGGTTTCGGGAAATGGGAAGAGGTTCGAATGAAGACTGGTGCGTGTATTTCCCTCATGGCTTGCGAGGTGTGTGCTCTAATTGGTAGCAACTTGAAGTGCTGCCTTCCTTGTTCCTGCAAGCAAAACTGCCAGAAGCAGGGTGGGTTTTCTGTTGTCCAGTTTCTGTGGGTAGTGGAGGGATGAGCAGCATCACTTCCTCCTGAGAAGGATCTCAGCAGGCAGTGCTGAGTGATTCAGCACGTAACGAAAGCCAAGAGTCTGTGCTCTGCCTGCAGCACTTTCTGTGCTGGGTGGCTTTGCAGCCTGACAGCAGAAGCCAGTTAATTTACTTTCATGATACATTTGGTCCAGTGGCTTTTAACCTTCCAGTTAGGTCTTTTAAAAATATTTTATCCTGCTTGGTAAACTTAAGGGCAGTCTCTAGGTTTCAGGTAGTGCATGAAGCACCCATGGGACCAATTCTCATATTTAAGCTCTTGGGACAAGGACAAGAGGATGCAGAAAGGCACCTCGTGTTTGCTGCTGTGGTGCTGCTGGGCTCTGCTGTGCTGCAGGGAAGGAGGATCAGGCTGCAGGATGAGCGGTGCTGGCTGCTGAATGTGAGCAGATCCTCAGCTCCAGTGAAGCAAGCGGCTGATGCTCACTGATGACAGCGAGGAATGTTCCCTGGCATTTCTCAGTCATTAATCCAGCTCCAGGAGGTTAGACCTGCCTCAGTTTAGCTTTTCTCCCCCCTCCCTTCTCTTTTCCTTGCTGCATTCACAGAGTGAGGAAATGCCAGTGTCTCAAAAAGCAGCAACCTCCAGCCAGCCCATGGGCGCAGGGGTGCTCCTCAATGCACGGGGTGTGCTGGAGGAGACCCTAATGGGGCCTTATCCTAACCTGGTCTTGTCACAAAGCTGCTGCTTTGTGTGGGCCAGGAATGTGGCTCAGAGGATAAATGCTGCAATACCTGTGGTGTGAGAAGACCTGTGTGGATAAGATTGCTTAAAACCCAGTCATGTCTTTGGCTTTCACAAAGCTGTTTTCACAGTAGCGCGTTCCCCACAGGGGACACGGTGTGTGAAAAGCTCAAATCCAGGGTGGTGCAAAGGCCTGATTCTTGAAGGGGTTTGTGCTCTTTTGATGTTGCTGAGCACTGTTGTGTGTTGATGGCACAGCAGTGTGTAGGTGCCTGTGCTACCATGGCTTATGTGCCTTAAAGAAAAATGCTGCTTTCCTGAGCAGAGGGGCCCTGCCTGGGGGATGGTGCAGGTCAAGGCTCCTGCCTGCGTGCAGGGGACACCACGAGAGCCAACCAAAGGCATTGGTGAAGCTTTGTGCCAGTCCCCACTCCAGAGGAGATTTTTCTGTGGCTTACAAGGTTCAGAGGCTGCATCAGAAATGTATTTCCAGTATTCTTTGAGAGATCTGTAGGCAATGCCATGTGTGAAGTCCTGTAAGCGGCGATATCTAACCAGAGAATGGTATCTTCCTTGGGAAATCCAGCATCTCTGGGTCCAGGCTGGAGCTGCTGGGCAGATTGTGTTGGCCATCTTGCCCCAGATGACTCCAGGGAGGCTTTTGCTTTCAGCTGAATAAAAACTCAGAATAAATAAACAGCTGATGTCCCCGCACGATGGGTGGCCCATTTGAGAGAGGAAGGTGTGGAGGGAGCAATTTTGGTGCAATTTTAGTGCCTCCCAGTGACTTAGTTGAAAGATCATTTATGCACATGTGTTTTGGGAGAATGCAAAGGCTGCAAGGATGCTTTGTGGGTGTCTGGGCTTTCTTTTCTTACGTGCCTGTCTTTTTCAAGGCTTTGAGAACTGCTGCCTGTAAACTTGCAGTGGTGACAACTTCAATTTAAAAGCTTTCTCTCTTGTCATTGACTGAAGAAGCTGGGTTTAGATTTATAGCCATGTCAGAAATCTACTATACAGCTGGAATGTAAAATAGTGATGGCGTAGTACTTAGTTTCAGGTGAAATGAGTAGCTCAGAATCAATGTTTGCACAGGGATGTGGAGCTTTGTAAGGTGTTCAGTGTGTTATTGCAGAGCCCATGACCATAGCTGAAATGCTTTTAAGGCGGTGGGTCGGAACTGGTCATAGGCATGTTGATGATAAATTTGGAAAGATAAATTAGTCTCCTTTCAAGACAGCCAAGTTTAGAAAAATAACACCCTACTTGGCTAGAAAAGCACTGTCAAGTTTCTTATGCATTAGAGCTAACCTCCATATAGCTCTGCAGCCATACGGTTGACTCTCTGCCAGTCCTTAAAATATGTTTTGTAAACCAAGATCTTGGTCAAGTTGGCTGTGTTCCCCTTTTCCTCTCTATTTGGGGGTGTGTATTTTTTAAATTTTGCATTTGTTTCAAGGACTTGTAAGAATTGCTAAAAAAAAAGAAAAAAGGTAGTAGAAGGAAATGGAAGATTCAGAGGAGTCTGTAACTGTGATAGCTTTGTGAGCACTTGGCAGCCTGAAGACCAGTGCTTACCAAAAACTGCTGTTGAAACAGACCCCTGGTGTGAGCATGAAGTCTGGTTCGCTTCCAGCTTATGGAGAGCAAAGTGGTCGTATATCAGAGAGCTCTCAAAAGTTTTATAACAAATATTTCCTAATTCTACCCCATCTTGAGGGAGAGGGGAGCGTTCCCATGCAGCCTGGTAACAGTGTCATCTGATCCTAGCCAAGGCTATTGAAATACACTGTCCATTGCCCGTATTTGCAGTTCTCCTGAAGATGGCACATGTAAAGCCCAGGACAAGAGTCAGCAGGACCATTTGACCTTCTGCATTTTCAGGGCTGTTACCTACCAGGGGTGCTGGCAGTCACCTCGATGGCCCAACCCCCCAGCAGCATGTCAACAGATGAGCAGGATGGAGCATGGTTGTGCTTGTGAACAAAATGTGAGGAGGATGCAGGGCCCCCCTACTGATGTAAACTGGCAGATCTCCATGGGGCCCCCTACTCATTACCCCATGAGACCTCACATGGGGCTGCACTGGTGACTTGGGGGAGGGACTTGGCTCAAGGGACCCCACACAGCATCTCTTGAGTGGTTGAAGTTGGTTGAAGGTTGCTTGCTGTAAAGGTTGATGGTGCCCTAGGGAGCTGTTGAGGCTCTTCCTGGGGAGGTGTAGGTTGTGTCCAGACTGGGCTGGCCCATTGCATAGGAGGATTCAGTTGGATTGCAGCCAAAGTTTCGTACTTGGCATCTCGTGACGTAGTCACCTCCTCCTGGGTCCACCTAACAGCATTAATTGCAATGGGGAGTTTTGCACCTTTGATCTCCTGGCCACAGGGTAAAGACACTGTGACATCTCAGCCTGTTCTGTTGGTGGTGTGTGTTGGGTATCTCACTGCGGTGCCAGGGTAGGAAAGCAAAAGGCTGTGATTGCATGTTAAGTGTAATGATGCTTGCCATGTACCTGGCCTGCAAACAGGGAAGGCTTTGTGTCCTTCGCCCGTTCTCTGCTTTTACGCTTGTATTAATGCAAAAAAAAAAAAAAAGCAGCACTGAATGTGCTCCTGTTGCACTGAACTGTGCAGGCAAGTCTCAGAGTGGCTGCTGCTCTCCCTGGAGTTTCAGCTAAGTGTTGGCTGAAGCACAAAACACAAGTGAGGGAGGTTGATGAGAGTGGCTGGCAGAGGCAGCAAAACAAAGGGGGTAACAGAAACCTGAAGCTTTTGCTCACCAGGAGGCACTACCAGGTTTTATTTTTGGCTGGGTTGGGCTAAGCTGCTGAGGTGGGAAGCAGCAGGTCCTGCTAGGAGCGAGCTGTGGTGGCCGCTGCATGGGCGGCAGCTGTCTCTGGTCATGCTCTTATGTGGGCAGGAAGGGCTGTGGGGCTTAGTGGATGAAATGAAAGATGTCATGGACCATCTAAATGCTGTGAAGAAGCTGTGAGGCCTCTTGAGCCATCCAGGATGCACTCCCCCATGGGTAAGTGCAGCATGAGTGCAACTCTGAAGGGCCCTTTAGAGAAGGGTCAGAAGGACCAGCCTATAATTTGCTCCCATAAAGGCTCGCATTCTGCATCTCCTGCTGGCTTAGTGCTTTACTTTCCCTCCCTAATGTGCTGGAGGTGGACCCTCACTTTGCTGTGCTTTTTCTCAGTCCAGTGTTTCTGTTGGAAAATAGGTTCCATTTTTTGATGCTCAGCAAAGTTTGGAGCTTCTGATGAAGAAGGGAATGGGACGGGGTGTCCGGTGCATTGCAGGGCAGTGTGAACAGCAGGTGACACCACCGGGAGATGTAGGTGTGCATGCTGGTAATCAGGACAGGCTCTTGAAAGTTGGAGGGTTACTCGTTTACTGCCTTTGTTTGCTGCCTCAGTGTAATTATCCAGTGCAGCCACACCAACGAGAGCGAGCTGTTGAATTCGCCTGACCTAGTTCCTGCCGCGCTGCTCAACTTGTGTCGCGTAACAGGTTGTGGCCAACAACCCCTCCCCATCCCTCTCCAGGAGCTCAGGCTGCCTTGCACAGCCTCTGCTCCTAAAAAAGCCTTTGATGCTGAAAAGCTGCTACGCTTTCTGCACTGCAGGGACCTGCAGTTGCATCCTCTGGCTCTCGGGACATATTGTGAGGATACTGGATCCCTTGTTGGGAAGTCACAGCAGTGCCAGGTAAGGGCATGGGCGCTGGCATCGCTTTGTTCACTTCTGCTGGGTCCACACCCAACTAATTGCCTCCCTCGGTTTGAACACCTTGGTGTAGATGCTCGAGTCCTTTCTTTCCCTCTGTCTAATTACACCCTTCTTTCTCTCAGCTTTTTTAATCACCCTTCAGTAATCATGGGTAGCTATATTCAATATTGTGGCTGTCTTGAGGCTATTCAATCCTGGTGTGTGTATTTGGGGATGTCTTTTGGCTAATGTACATTTTTTAAGGGGTTGGTTTGAGGGAAGAGGTGTGTTGGCATCACAGTTCTCAAATCTTCGGGTGAAATATTTTTGTTGTCAGTCTTTAATCTCTGGAGGTTACATGTGCTTTGAAGAAACCGTATTGTTTTCAATTTCTTGTTCTGTCTCTAAAGAGTTAAACGGGACACTTCCTGTGTTGCTTATTTTTTTAAGTCTGAGTTTACAGTCTAAAGATTTGCTTAGCGCAGTTAATGCTTGTCTGACTATTTTCATTCTTGATCTGTGTTTTCATCAGGATTTCAGACTTGTATCTCTATGACAGTAAATTCTAGTGTTGTTGCTGTGTGTAATGAGGGTTCACTGCCCTATTCATGACTGAGTTTGTGATTTTTATCACATTCATAAGTCTGTCTGTGCAGCAAAAGACTTGAGCTCCCATCTGAATCAGAAGCTAAATTCTGCCTATTGCAAAGACAGGAGCTGGTCTTTACTAGCTGCTGAGACAGTGCCCTATTCCTGCTCCACAGTAATTGCCACCCAGTTTGAACATCTGCTACAAGCTTTTATTGGTACGATGTTTGTCAGTATGGCAAAAGCCACCACCTGAATCCACTGGACCAAACACAGTGTTTAGATAAGGCAGTGGCCTTCTGCAGAGCTGCACAGGGGGCTGAATCTGTCTCGCTGGTTAAAATGATTGGTCGCTGGGCAAACTCAAAGTGAAAAATACCAGTTTCACCCCCTCTCTGGAGCTGTACCTGCTAGTCTGTTTAAACTTATTTACATCTAAAATGTTGCAGTCAGATTCCATTATCTGGATTACATCCATCTACTTAACCTCACACTAGTGACCTTCTTTCCACTTGGGATGAATCTCGGAAAATTGTCCATCTTCATCTTCAGCATGTGGCTGTGGGAGCACTCGCTGCCCTGGCTCCCAGGGTCCCCTCTCGGCTTGGAAAAGTCTCTGCTTAAATTGCCCTGGCAATTGCAGGCATTACAAATGAATCTTCTTACAGCCATTTTCTCGAATTTTGAAACTTGACGTTGTTAAAGCAATGCTAAAACAGAGACCCCCCATCCACCAGCCCCAGGAGCAGAAAGATGGTTATAAAATCCAAATGTTGGTCCTGCACTCCTGTCTGAGTGACACGTATCGCTCTATGGCTTCGTGTCAAGCCAAGGGCTGCCCAAACTCCTTGACAGCCCAAGGATTGCATTATCGTAATGGCCAACTGGGGAAGCAGATGGCAAATAATGTTTTATTATGACGGAAAATCATTCCAGGCTCAGAGGGGATTGTCCAAGAGACTGTCGCTTGTATAGCACATTAGTCTGTTAGATAAGGGCTGAGCTGGGCTTTGGCATCCCTTGCTTCAAATCCTCACTCTGCTATTTAGCTACTGTGTGACTTCAGGGCCATCCCTTTGCCTCCTTGCATCTCGCTTCTTTGATTTTTAGCCCCTTTAAAGAGATGGGGTTCTCCTGATTCCATTTTGGGTGGTTTGGTTGGTTTTGTTTTGCTTTTGTCCAGAGCCTTCCTCAGAGTGGCCCCAGTGTCCTGCCACTGGTACTGTATGGTGATATGAGACAGTTAGGGCTGGTCCGCTCTGTTCTGAGGCTTGCAACAGCTGGAGAGCTGCGGTGGTAGCCCTGCATCTGGGACCTGTTTGTCCCCTTTGCTCTGTCAGGATGCTTTCAGTGTTTTGTTTGAGAGAGGTCAGTTTAGGGAGGACATTACCTGTTCACTCCCACTTCTAGGCAACCATGTTCAAAACTGAGGACATCGGCACAGTAAAACCCACCGCGTGAAAGCAAAGACTGAAACTTCATCACCTGTAAAAGTCCATGCCCTTCAACCTGTTTGGTCTCTGAAAACCCCAAATGAAGTGATTTGTGGGATCACTTTTAATATTTGTGTCAATGCCATAGCAGCCTGGTAAAGTGACCAGAGTTTCTTAACATTTGCATTTAGGACTAAGTAAATAAACATGGAGGAGAAGCCTGGTGATTACTATTGCTAATTAGTTAATGGTTTTGAGGTGCTTTGAAGATGAAAAGTGATGAGGTGCTTGGTTATGAAGTCCCAAATGCCCTTGTAATGCTAGCAGAAGCTATTGCTATGGGTCAGCAGAGACTCACTGCTGCAGGAGCTCACTGAGTGCTGCAGTTTTTCTTGGAGCCAGCAATAAAGAAGAGAGGACCTTTGATCTGAGAATTGCATTTGGATAGTTAAACCTTGATGAGTTTCTTGCACGCTCAAGAGGTGGTGAGCTGCATGTAGCTGATTCTGCCTTAGGGCAGGGAGATGGTCTCGATGATGAGCTTTTATGGTCCTTCTGGCCCTGTTTTCCCTGATTTTGTGGTCCAGGGACAGCTTTCCTGAACCAGAGCCTGTCTTTCCTGCTGAGCAGAGAATGCAATGGCGTTTTCTCATGTCTGGATTCCCTTCCTGCTAGTGCAGGAGAGCGTGGTACTGGGATCACCTGGTCTCCCATAATCCTCCCATTGCCACAGTTGGCCTCAGAGGCTGTTTGAACAGATGCAATTTAAGCCTTAAAACCAGGCAGCTCAGATGTGCATGACAAAGACTAACCTGCTACAGACCTGGAAGTAGCAAAGTGCCTTTAAATTGCACCTATGTGAAGGGTTTTGGGGCTGCAATCCTTGGCTTTTCTCTTAAGCATCAACATGAAAGAGATCCGAGAGAAGGATGAACCTGAAGCTATTTTTCTCCTTTTTTTTTTTAATTTCTTTTATTTCTCCTAACTTGTGATGTGCCCCTCCTCTTCTTCTAATAAAGTATGTCTGGGAATGCATTGGAGGCTACTTCTGCATAGCTGTTGCCACACCTGTTGGGAAGGGGAAATTCCTCCTGGTCTGCCTTTGTGGAGCAGCCTGGGGGAGCACTGATGCTGGAATGTTTTACTGACAAAGCTGGCAAAAAAAAAAACTTCCTTTCCGTGAAAATTGAATTATTTGTTTGTTCGCTTTTGAATTTGGTCTCTGTGGGCCAGACCTGCAGCTGTGGTAAATTAGCTCAGCTCCAGATGTGCCCTATATATTTCAAGATGTCATTCCCCTCTATCTGTATGTTCTGTAGATCTTCCTGCTGCCCTGGTTTTGGCACTGTTTCAGGTCTCAGTCTGCTCTGTCCCTCTCATTCAGCCAACAGATCCCGAGGAAAAAGGATGTGCTGGAATCTTGGTGGCAGGAGACAGGCATCATGTCCATTGCCTTTATTTGCAGAAGATCAGTAAAAAGAAAAATAAAATCTCTGTAGTCATGGGCTGGTTCATGGGCTCAATTTTGTCCTTTATAGAGAGTCTGGAGGATGTAGTAGGTGTAAGGAGGTAGCTTGGACAACAGAGTCCAAATGTAAGCCCACTTCCTTTACTGTTCCAGTGTTCCTGCTGGTCCCTGTGTAGAACCAAGACCAGGGGTTTTAGGAATAGTTTAGAAAATGCCTTTGAAAGATTGTGCTTAAGTTTGCAAGGACCCTTCTTGAGTTTTGATGTTTTGTCACTTATCAGCTGTATGCCTCTGAAGTCACTGAGTGCGTAGTGCTGCTGTAACAGGACTGGCTTTGGAGCGGGGTCCAGACAGGAGATTTGCAGCACAGGGGCCATGCAGTTTGTTCTGAACATTGCACTGCTCCTCCAGTGTGCTTGCGGGAGCTGGAGGCTGTAAGATCCAGACTGCGGGGGGTGAAGGAAGCTTAGTTTATATTCTTGTGATTAATAAAAATTACTTATCTAGCATCAAGGGTGTGGGTACCACCATCTCAACAAGGATCTGTGGTCCCTGCCCTGAGGACGTGGTGAACTTCAAGCCATAAAAATCCCACTGGTTCAACTCTGCCCTCCTGCTCCATGGCAGGTTTTTCATCTGTTTCTTTTGCAGTGTGCAGAGTAACGAGCAGATGCAGTAACGCTAAGCAGAGTCCACTAAAACTCAAATGTGGATTTGGAAAGAAAACACGCGAGGGTGAGAAAAGCCAGGGGTGTTGGGGGGGGAGGTGTGTGAAAGAAGGGTTTGGGGGATGAGGAAAAGTCCTGTCACAAAGTGCGGGTGCGGGAGGGGGGGCACATTGCTGTTCCATGGAGAACTTACTGTCCACCAGGATGCCAAGGTCCTTCTCCATGGAGCTGCTTTCCAGC
>JANHFX010025660.1:0-26805 GCA_027560015.1 Chloroceryle amazona
TCCTCCCGCCTCCCCTTAGCCCCGCCGGGGTCTCTGCCCTCCAGCCCAACCGGCCGCCTCGCTCCCCCTCGGGCCTTTACCGGCTCCTCCGCGAGTCAGCGGCCCGGGCGCTGTGACAGGCGGGCGGACACCCCGGGTTCCGCCACTGAGACGCCTCCTTCTTCTCCCCCTCCCCGGGCCCTCCCGACGGCGGGGGTGTTCTTCCTCCTCAGGCCCCCGAGGGTGGCTGGGCTCGGCTTGGGGTCTCTGCGGGGCGGGAGGGGTCCACCGCCGTCGCGCAGCGCTCCGCGGGGGGTGCATGTCTCTGCTCGGAGAGCCTGGATGGGCTGTCGCCAGCGTACACCCCGCCGGCCGGGGGCTTGAGTCTGATGGGGAGCGGCAGGTGGACGGCCCGGAGCTTCTGTGCGGCAGAGAGGGAGATCCCTGGTAGCATTCGTGGCTTCTCCCCCTTCTCTTTTTAAGCAATTCTTAGCTTTTCGTGGCCCCAATAACTACAGACAGCTGTCCACCTGTACTTCTGGGAAATAGTTTCTTTTAAATCACTCAAACAGAGACATTTACATAGGTGCAGCCAGTATTTTCCTATGAAGCTGTAATCAACCATAGTGGTCCGGTTAATCTTAATTCTTTCTATGCAACACTTGTGCAATGTGCACAGCCTGAGTAATACTTTCTTCTCCTTGTGGAGGCCTTTTTGGAGGATGAGGGCAAACGTGAATGAAAATAGAAGGAGTGTACCTGTTGGTGATGACTGGGGCTACTGCTTTGAACAAAAGTGCTTCAGTGTCAGTCAACACTGCATTTTATAGACTCACAAAACTCAGAGGCTGAAAGCAGAAGTAGGAAAATATATCATCCTTGTGACAGAGAGAACATTTCTAAGATTTTATGTACCCACTATTCTCTTCGAATGGTGTCCTATTTATGCCACTAAATCTAAGTCAAAGGGGTTTCTTTCTTCTTAATATAAACCATGTCAGTTAAACTCGAAGCCATGCTTCCGTGTCAACTGCACAGCATGATTGCCTGCTAAGTTCCCATAATACATTTGTTTCCCATGGTATTCTGTAAATCACACAAGTTCTGAAATGCGTATTTTTTAAGTTGTGCAAAAAAAGTACGAGAAAGTGAACACAATTTTCCAGTCACTTATTCTACGGAAGTGCTGATGTCCCTCACAGTGATGAGCACAATCAGGACTGGGCCTCAGATGAGGGATTTTCCTTGGTATACAGCAGGAAATGCTGCATTTTTTGATCTGAGTCTTGGCTTTGAGAGGCTACCACTGCTGCCCATTAATACACCAGGAGCAGAAATATCCATTCAGTTACAACACAGGCCTAATTTTTTGCTTAAGAGATTTGTGTCAACCTCTAGCTTTACATTTGAGATCTCAACTCTGTCATGCTTTTCCTAGGATGGAAAACTCACAACCAAGGTACATTTCATTCATGCTGTTGATTTTGTACAGTGTGTGATACATACCTAGCAATTGTAGTTTGAATATTTAGGGAATTACAAGTTTCAAAGTCTAGAAATACGGTACATCAAACATAGAATTGAAAGGAAAACATTTTTATAATTGATTTTTGAACTTACATTAATTCAAAATAGGTAACACTTACAAAGATATTAAAAATACAAAAGCCTCCTACTCTGTCAATGTAATCAGTGTAATGCATAGATGAGCACGGACCAGAGCTAGGCCACCTCGGTGTCCACCAAGCACATGTCCACCCGGCTGCCGTGTGCACCTTTGTGGCAATATTTTGCTGTTAATTTTTGCTGTTTTGATATATTATTTTCTCTAGTTTGAAAAGGTCCCGACCACCTTAAACCATTTTTTTTTCGGTAGGAAGCGTCTTCCCGATGTTCCACCAGGTGGCACTCGCCTATGAAACATTTTTTCTTCGAGGGTTTCACGGTTCAGCTCGAAGATTTCTAATTGTTCGCTGGTGCAAAGGCTTACAATTTTAGTGCTGTTCTTAGCAGTTCCGTGATTCAGACAAAAGCTTTCCTGGATTTTATGAAATATCCTAGGACTCGTCAGTTGCCCTGTTTAGATGTGCTGCTGCTGGACACGCAGGTGGGCACCTGAGCACTTTGCACTCTGCCGACACGAACCACGTTGTGCAGGAACATTGACAAAAGGTTTGCTTCCTGACAAACGTGCGACCTTGCCCCACACCATGCATGTCTCCTTGCAAGTTCTTAAACAGCTTTCTGTGAATAGCCCTGGCGAGTTTAACTGGGTTCTTTTATACAAGAAAGCATGTGCATGGGTAGTTGCAGTCCGGTTCATATCTAATGCCCATCAACTCCGATCATATTTCATGTAAGTCAAGATTCAGAGAGCTAAACCTACTCTTGCAGAAATTCGCTTAGTGGGATAAAAACCTAGAAAAGTCATAAAGCTTGCCTTTTAAACAAATGTATAGTGCTTCTTGGATTAAAAAAAAAATAAAAATCCTGTAATACAAATTAAGCCAGCAGATGGAGCTAATAGATCACCGTATTCGAGGTTGCAGCGCAAGAATAGTTTTTTATGGACTAGCTCTGTTACCAGTATCTGAATAGTATTCACAGTGCTGAAGCTTTATTTTCTTTGCCAGTATTTGCAAAAACCGCTGTTTGCAAGATAAAAGCTAAACAAAACACAACAAACCCACACTATTTCAGCCTGTTTAAATGCCGCAGAATGATTGCTGCCTTCAAAAACTGCTATAATTCAAAGTTAAGACAGCAGATGGCACATTAGGCCCACCGAATGGGGGGTTAAAGACCTGATGCTGTTAAAAGAAATAATTTAGAAGAACACTTCCAATAACCTTAAGCTGTTATTTCTGTTTGGAAATTAAACAGATTTTGCAGAACTCTTTTTATCTTGTGAATACTGGAAGGTTCATCCACAACGAGCACTTTCATTCTACACTCTCTTACTAGCTGTTGGTTTGGCTTCCTGCAGAGGGAGACAATCCATTGTCATGCAGGGTGAATGACAGTACCAAACAAGATTATTTATGGAGGTTGTTCCTCTATGATGTCTTTGGCAATATGCATGATTAGCTTATTATTTTTGCATTTATTATTGATTTTGATTGTCATTAACAGTTGTTTTTTGTTAAGCAGCATAACAGGGATAAGAGAGAAAACCTGTAGTTTTGCCTGTTTGGCTAATCAGCAGTAATGGAAAAAAAGCAAAACAATATCCACAATCACTTTAATGAGAAATATACATTTTTGTTTTGGAGAAGAACCATATGATTTAATGTGGTTATATGTTTCCACATAATTTCTGCTTTTACATGGCCTGGTAATCTGGTCTACTTCTGGCTGTGTGAGTCAAATATTTTATTATTCAGCAAATACAATGCACTGGACTTTGGGGTTCAGGCTTTAGGTTAGTTCAGTTTGTAAAGGTAAGGGCAGCCAGGGAACGTAATTTAGTTTAAATTCAACAACATCTGTAGAAAGAAGAACCTATTTATTTGGTGACAGTTATTACTTAGATGCCGAAGAAATGTTCTGTAGATGTCTTACACTGACTAATGTAATACCTCTGCTGTGATTTGAATACCTTTACAGGCATTATAATTAATGGCATAATTTCTCTCTTTAACAATATTTTATTGGGCACAAATAGGAGCATATGTAATCCAAGTCACCTTACACATCTGCTAAAAACTATGTTATCTGCTGACAAACTATTTTTCATCTGAATTCCTCTTGTGGCTTCTTCATACAAGATTTTACATCTGGTTTATCTGTTTGCTCCTAAAATAAGCATGGTGTAAAATGTATTGAGATTTGTTCACGATAAAGTGCTTTCAACTAGTTCCTCATTAGGCAGGAGGAAAATTAAAAACAGGGAGCACAAAAGTCAATTACATAGCATAGCGACTGCATCAAAAGAAGCGTGGCCAGAAGATCAAGGGAGGTTATTCTTCAGTCTTGTGAGACCTCATTTGGAGTACTGTGTCCAACTCTGCAGTCCACAATACAAGGACACGGACCTGTTGAGGGTGTCCAGAGGAGGGCCATGAACATGATCAGAGAGCTGGAACACCTTCTCCTATAAGGACAAGCTGAGACAATTGGGATTTTTCATCCTGGAGAAGTCAAGGTTATGGGGAGAGACCTTATTGTCGCCTTCCAGTACCTGAAGAGGATACAAGAAAGCTGGGGAGAGAGTTTTTACAGGGGCTTGTACTGATAGGATGAGGTGTAATGGCTTCAAACTGGAAGAAGGTAGATTTCAATCAGAAATTAGAAAGAACTTTTTCACTATGAGGGTGGTAAGACACTGGAGCAGGTTGTCCAGGGAAGTTGTGAATGGTCCATCATGGTGTGCGTTCAAGACAAGGTTGGATGGGCCTTGCATAACCTGGTCTGGTGGGAGGTGTCCCTTGCCAAGGCATGGGGGTTGAAACTAAATGATCTTTAAGGTCACTTCCAACCCAAACCATTCTATGATTTTGTGATTTCATGTTTGCAGCCACGGGCTTTAACATTTCCTTACTGTTTATTAGGCAGCTGTAAAATCCCCCTAATCACCTGTGTCCTCTTCTCGGTGTCCTCAAGTTATAGCCATGAGTCATAGTCTTCTCCTGGCACTAGTAGTAGGTCAGATCCAATGATGAAGATGATTATGTGGGTTGTGCTAGGACTTACGTGGAGTGCCTGTCCTTCTGTGGTTGTCTGCATCCAAAGGAGAATGCACTGCTAAATAGTCTACACTGGTGGATGCTCCTGAGCTAAATTGGCTCTGTGGCAAACAGCAGTCCTTGATCTTGACCAGGAGTTGGCCACATTCATAACCATGTGTGTAACTGTCTACTGTAGCATCTCTATCTGATCTAAGACATCAAAAGCTGTTAGCACCTCCTGGCTGTTTGCTGATTGATGCACTTGTTAAAACCTGTGAGCTAATGCATTTTGAGTGCATTCTAAGAGTAGTGGAGGCAAAGTTGTACATATATTTAATACTAGTTTTCTGGCTAGATCAGCACTGAGGGGATGGCCTAACATTTAGTATTATGTTAAACTCTCCCCCCAGCTATTATCAGTCACATACCATAGCAAAAGTCTGTTATTGGAGCATGGTAAGTCTGAAGAGGGAGGGAGGTCTGCATAAGAATGTGAATTCAGATATGACTGTATCACACATAAATCCACAGGCAAGTGGTTTAAAAGACTGTTGAGGTCTGACAAGTATCTCACTTTCTGGTGATAGAAGTATTCCTACCGAAGAATTTGTATCACCAGCTAAATTTCTTGTGAACAGCTGACCTAAATCCAAATTTTCATGGTCAAAACAACTGCTAGTGTCAAATATACAAAAGAACTCCCTGTAAAGAAGGGATCAAATACAAGCAATCAGGCAATACAAAGCATTGCATTAAAGGATGTCTGCAAAAGTGTTTCAGAAGTTAAATATAACTGTAGCATTGGCTCCACAGTCCCTCAGCAACTGGCAAGGAGCACATTCATGCATACCCTGAGCTCCACTGACATTTTGATATTTTTATCGTACTGTGATTTCAACAGAGGCCACACTTTCTCTGTGTACTTTGGACAGAAGATTTCACAAGTACTGCAAGAAGTAAAGGACCATAAAGGTCCTCAGAATGAAAATTCCTCACTGTACTTATTAATTAGTTTTTACCTTTGAGACATCTGGGTGATATAGGAGACAATTACAATCACTTAGTAGATGTGGGCATTGGCCATGCTGATTCCAAAGAGATTGCCATCTTGCTAGATAGTGCTCTGCTTATTGCTGTCCTTGTCTACCCAGGTATGCTAGTCATTCTTTGTGACCCGAGTCTATATAATGGTGATACTCCTTATAAAAAGCATTGAGAAATTTGAACATAAGCAACAGACATTTTCAGTGGAGTTACATTTCAAGCTGGGCAGTTCCCTCACGCTAGTTCTAGCACAGAGACACAAGCAATTGTGTGGGCTTAGCAGAAGGCGTAATGCATCACTGCAAGTGGTGGGAATGGGCAGCTCAGCCTGTCAGGGAGGGTAAGGGCAGGAAACCCTTTGAGCTGGTGTTGTTGTCGTACCATTACTGGGTCTATTAGCTCCTTGCAATACTGCTTCCAGACCTAAACTGTCATGTCCGCATCATATTGTACTGAACTTAACATGCACATGGGTGTATTAATATGAGGAACTATTTACTAACCTTTTTCTTCTCCACATTCTTTCTACATGTTTTAATAGCCTCATTTACATGCTTTACCATATTGATATTTTTGTTTCATCCCCTCTCATACCACCCTTCCCCCCCCCCATAAGGCTGGATAATCAAGAGTTGGAGATAAGTGTATTTAACAAAGGGCAAAAAACATTAATAAAGGTGATTAACCACTCTCCACTCCCCAAACAGCTTATAGACATGTTTAGACTCATCTAATCCATGCTTTGCTAAAAGCTTGTTGAGGTGAAATTTCCTCCTGATTTGCAGGCATGGGGCTGGTCCTCTTGAACTGTAGTTCTTGGGGCTCCTTTGAGTCTCAGCTTGTTTACTTGTTCTGGGAAGGTTGGTTTTGTCCTCCTTCTCCTTTTCGAAAAAGCCTCAATTTTCCTATGTGTGTCTGAAGATGGCTGCTGATGGATAAATGTCTTTTTGTTGTAGCATTTGTGTGAAAACTTTCTTTTTCCCTGTCACAGCTTTTCTTTCCTCTTGGATAACCATGACGTCTTGGGAAGAACGGTAGACTCTTTTCAACTGTGGTTATAAATTCAAGTAGGGGGGGTTGGTGTATTGTCTGGTCTCTATTATAGTCCAACACACTGCTTGAGGTTACCGAAAACCAGTTCTCCATCACCTATGACAGACATATTACACTAATGTCAGTAATCAAGGCAGTGCTCAAAATGTTAGATTGCAGTTTTTCCCCTTTTCTTTAGACATGGCTCTTGCCTTTCTATACTTTGTGAGATGTTTTTCTGCACTTACTATAATTAAAGGTAAGTCCCCAGATGCCAGAGCCAGGCATATTTGGTATCCTTTATAAAAGTTAGATATCTTGCATATTTTGACATCCAAATATCTTAAATTACTGTCCCTTTGCTGATGCTAAATAATCCCCACTCTGACACTTAGTTAAAGCCCTGCTCAGTACAACCAAGGGTAGATTTTGCTATATGAGCAGGACAGAAGCCCTCTGCTTCCTTATAGAAAGAGTGAAGAACTTCAGTTGTTTCAAATATGTGAGCCAACTCTGTGGTCTTCAGTATGCTAAGGACACAGTCCTTGAATTTATTGAGGCACTAACGTTGCTTTCTCCGTCTTTTCTTAATGTGACGATGTATTCCTATCTCTACGGTCTGACTTCTGGATTGCTAAGACCAGAATATCAGTAGACTGTGTGGGGCCAGAACATAAAATCATAGAATGGTTTGGAAGGGCCTTAAGGATCATCTCGTTTCAAACCCCCTGCCATGGGCAGGGACACCTCCCACTAGATCAAGTTGCTCAAAACTCCATCCAACCTGGCCTTGAACACTTCCACGGAAGGGGCTACTCTTTCTGCCAGCATTGGCACAGAGGTGGGTGTTATGATCAGTCTTAACCTTTTTTTACATATATATTTAATACCTACTCTTACATACTAGGTCATGGTTGGTATTTGCCATCTTATGTTCTACTTTGATTTTAATTAAGATCTGTATTGGCTGAGCAGTCACTGAATTCCAGGAGGCTTGCATCTCAAATGGGAAATGACATTTATAGTCTTCTCAGCTTACTGTTGGGGTACTTTCCCTGAAGTCTGAGGCTTCAAACCAACATACAACAGTAGCTGTTTGAGAAGTAAATGGGGAAATACCTTTATTACTAAAAAAAAAGTAGGGTGAAACTTTGGGGAAAAAAGGATACAGAATTGAGCAACAGTTACTCATTCTGCATCCAGAAGTTGAATGAGAAGCCTCAACAGCTCTGAGCTTTCCTCATGTAGAGAGGGGCTTTGATGTGTCAGTGCAACTTTTTTAAGGCCAAAAGAGATGCTAGTCCCAGTGTTTTCACTAATCTCTGAATTACCTGCAAGCAATTGTAATGGAGATCATCTGTTAGCTTCTAACTTGCTGGCAAGCTGGACCTGTATCACAAGTGGAGAAAGTGGTACCCAGCCAAGCATCTCTTTTATGAAGAACTGGTGGAAATAACATATAATCAAGTAAAAATATCAGCAATACATACCTCAAGAGAGAGAACCTTAAAAGGCAGCTTCACTTACAGCAAATTTTGGGATTTACATCAGGATCTTTATTTAGATGCTTTAATCCTGGCATTTGTCAATTTATCCTGTGACCTAAGCAAATATTTCAGAAATGCTCCAAGAGATTATAATGCAAAGTCATGGTTTAAAGTACAGTTCTATGTAACTTTCTTTAATATTTACTCTATACCAAAATAGGGTAAGATGTCTTTCTAGATTTTGGAAGACCTATCTGTGCTACAGATTCCTTTTGAGACAGGGAGCAAACCACCGATGCTTAGGTCCAACGAAAGCCATAAATGTGTAAGAATCAGTTACTGAATCCAATAGCTGGGTCTTTCTAAAATTGTTTTTTTTTTTTAAGCTCTCTTTGTGCTTATATAGGTCTCAAATGGACAATTTACAGTCATTAAGAAGTATCTCCTCAAGAGACCCTAGCAAGCATTATCTTATTTAACAGGTGGAAAACTGAGATACAAATTGATTCAGTACTTTATTAGCAATAACACAAAATACTTTTGGTACATCAATGCAGTTCATAGACATTTGCAGAGCCTTTAGATCTGACATAATTTGTTTCAGTTACTTCAGGGCAGAGTTCATGATGTTGCTTTTTGACAGTTTTATCCATATTTTAAACAGGACTGGGCATGTCTACCCTTTATTTTTTTCTGCTTTTGATCCCTCTTGTTTTCACCTATAAGACTGGAACTTCAGTTGCTTCTTTACACTTTAGTGTTAGGGAAAAAGTAAACCAGAAATCCTTGTTTGCTGCCAGACAAGGGCATGTAAATTAGTAAGACTTGTTTAGATGTTTTGGGCTACACACCTAAAAGGTGTCCCTCAGTTCTGCATATATCTATATGTCAGTGCTGACATAATGTTTGAATCACAAACTCACCTGAGCTGGAGACAAGACTTTCTCACAGATTTTTTTCTAACACATTGAGATGTTCATTTTATTAATGAAATGGGTAAGATACAAGGTTTTAACACTAATCTTGGGAAAGAACTATGGGGTATTATGATGGGTTGACCTTGTCTGTCTACCAGATGCCCACACATCTGCTCCCTCATTCAACAGGACTGGGGGAAGAAAATAAGACAGAAAACTTCATGGGCTGAGAAGAAGTTGGGCAGATCACTTATGAGCAAAACAAACTTTTGAATTCTTGACTTGGGAAAAAAAGAATTTAGTTTATTGTCAACTAAAATAGAGTTGGATGGTGAGAAACAAAGACAAAACATAACATCCTCCCCACCTCGCACTTTTTTCCTAAACTCAATGTCACTCCTTAATTCCCAGCTCCTCTGCCTCTCCTG
Source organism: Chloroceryle amazona (assembly GCA_027560015.1). NCBI lineage: Eukaryota > Metazoa > Chordata > Aves > Coraciiformes > Cerylidae > Chloroceryle > Chloroceryle amazona. The sequence continues at coordinate 9,555 of JANHFX010025660.1, forward strand.
CAAGTGGCACGGGAGGATGGGGAATGGGGAGTTGTGATAAGTCCATGACAGCTCCTCTCTGTTGCTCCTTCCTCTTCTGATAATGTCCCTGCTCCATTGTGGGACCTTTAGAGCAAACCTACTCCAGCGTGGGTCCTTCCCACAGGCTGCTGGGGATCCCTGCTGGGTCACCTGGATCACCCTCTCCCCTGACTTCTCCCAGGGCTGTTTCTCGCACACTTCCCCTCTCCCCTCACTGTGGGAAGTGTTTTTCCCTCCCTTAGCCAGACTCCTCTCCCTGTGGCACCACCATCAAGGCCGCGGGGCTCTGCCATGCCCTGTGGTGGGTCAGCTGGAGCCAGCTGAGACCAGCTGTGTCTGGCACGGGGCAGCCCTGGCCCCTCTGCACAGAGGCCGCAGCTGCAGCACAACTTGCCAGAGACTGGGCACCTGCACCTAGTGCATGTACTCAGATTAAAAATGTGGCAGAAAGGCAATGCAGAACAACATGCTGTAGCTCTCATTGTCTAACTCATTCTCTTTTGCCTGACTTCACTGTTGCTGTCACCTGCTGCCCTTCCACTGTCTGTGCCTTTCCCCCCTGACAGGTCCCCTTCTAGCCTGGGGTAGCAGGGAGGGGGCATCAGGAGCAGGGAGAAAGATCACTGTAATCGTGTCATGTTTGCTGCTGTCACAGAAATGAATATCCTCAGCTTTTATCATCTGCCAATTCACAGTGTAAGGTTTTCCCAAGCCATGCAAAACTGTAAAACCAGGCCCTCTGTTCAGGCCTTAAATGCTGGAAAAAACAGATCAAACCATTTCTAATAAGCTTGGATTGATGATACTGCATTTTTGGCTATCCCTTGCTGACCATTCCTCTGCTCCACTTTGAGAAGGGCAGATAAGATGAAGGAGGAGGCCTCTTGCTACCCCCTGCTTCCCTCTTTATGCACCTGCCGCTTCCTGCCACCAAGAGGCTGGCTCAGACCAGTAGCAATCATCAGGAAGATTGAGAGTGTAGGGGCCATGTGGGCCTCCCTTTGCTGCTCCTTCCAGTTTTTGGAAGGTTTTAAAACACTGTTATAGTTCACTGCAGAGTCACGCTCTCTATCTCCCCAGCCAGTCTGGAGCAGCTCATCTGAGCCACTTCTCTGGCATATAAACTCACTTGCACAACTCCATATTAAGACTATTAATACACTTTGCCCGCATGAGCAACGGTTGTTGCAGCTATGTAACACATAGCTCGATCACATAATGTTAACCAAGAGAACTGGAGCAGACACGTAGGACCTAGTCCTGGAAATATTTATAGTTAGGTTTAACTTCTAGCATTCCACTAACCCCTCGAGTGTTCGTGGGATTGAAACTTAATAAAATGTTGGCTAAAATATTCTGTTTACAAATTATGTCAAGAGGAAGCATGTGGATTATACAATAAATGAACTTTTTTAAAAAAACACTTATCCATCCATCTTCTGTGTCAGTTTATACAACGGACGGTCTAAGAGAACATGACAAGAAAGAAACAGACATTAGTAAAGCAATACCTGGATTTTTATTTCCACTCTTGTTACTGATAGGTCTTCTGGAAAAACATAATTCCTGCTTAAGACCAAAACCCCAAAAAAGCCAGTCAAGAAGACTTTTTTTTTTAACTTCCATTTTTCATCTCTAAATTTCTCCTCTTGGCTTTAATAAGCAAAGCCTTTACTGTCCTGGTGCAGACAGGCTCTTTGATTTCCAGTGAGAAATCTCTTTTACAAGAGATGCTTGGGACCCCTGCTGATGTGCTGCTTTCACTATGCCATCAACTCTTTTTTTGCTCAACATAGCACAAGTTATGTTGTCATTTTGGGTGATAAAGAACTAAAATTGGGGAACATTGGATATTGATGAAAGCTTTTCATTCAGTCTTATTTCAATTAGTGTCACGAGGAAGTCACAGCATATTTGACTGAATGGTTCAGATTTCCAAATGCACGCTTTAAGGTTACAAGCTATACTTAAGGCAACAGTAGAGGTTTGGGTATATGATTAAGGTTGATCAAGGAAAAAATCGTGGGTTTTGAAATATCTTGAGTCTTTTAGGAATATGTATGTCTAAGAAAGAAGGAATGGGTAAAGTAGCCATAGGGAAAGCTTTTCCTGATATTATTATATCTATCAAATAATCTCAGTATTTTTGACTCATTGTCTTATTGTTGAGTTCCACTTTCTGTTTATTTAGAGAGTTATAAGTTTTAAGTCAAAGTAGGAGGGCTTCCTCTGAGCCTGAACGTGTTTTTACACTTACAAATTAGAACAGCACAATTTCTTATCAGCTGTAAAGGAGATTATTTTGTGCTGGTTTATTTTTGTTTGTTTGTTTGTGTGTGTGTGTGTTATTTTGCACTGCTTTTCTCAGAAACATTGTCTTTATTGATTGTTTACAAATCTCACAGGTTGTTGCCCAATAACATTTATCAACAGGGTGTAGTATAGAAGTCCTAGCTACAGTGCAAATATGCACAGCTGCCACATGTAACACCCCTTTTAAAACCAAAGCATCGTTGGGTATTTCAGCAAACAGAGAGGTAAAAAATTCCACTTTATAAACTGTACATTTATATAGTTTTAGTGATGCTAACTGAGCTGTTATTGCTTTATATGGTAAATACATGAGCTAAAATAGGTTCTGTAAAGAAAATGCTAGTAAGAAAAAAAAGTGAACCCAAATTTAACTGAGAGGACCCTGCCAGCTTTATTAATTTGGATTTCAAAGCTCTCCAAGAAAAATGTTCTCTTTTTACCTTTTCAAAAGAATTCAAACTGAAAAGCTATAAACACTCAAGCTGTGACATAAGACACTAAAAGCTCAGAAAATGTAAGAAGTGACAATGTTAACTGCTGCTGTTTGCTTCAGGGAGGGCAGAAAAGCAAAAGTCAGTTAAGGTGAGGGCATCCACTGCTAAAACTACCAGCATTTATTGCTTTATATTAATCTCTGTGGCCCCAAACCCACAGTGTTTTTCACATATTAACAGACAGCTGCACTTGAACAGAGGTCCACTGAATTCATATCATTTGAGCATCTCTTTTGTATTTGAGGGCTTTGATCTGCATGGCTGGAAGTCTCTTCTTAGCGTCTGTCTACAGCAGTTGTCTGAGCACACACCTGCCACTATCTAGTACTGTGTGATTCTTCTTGACTACTGCAATTCTGCAAGGAACTATGAAAATAGACTGTGTGTTATTTTAACTCCCATTAGTTCATTTGATTGTACAGTTATGATGTAAGAGTACCAGAAGCTCCAGCTGTGGTCAGTATAAGTGATGGTTGTCCATAAGCCAGACATTTAAGTGTCAGTGACAATGAAAAGAGACTAGATTATTGATGATGGTGACTGTGACATCCATAGCCTATGAGCCCTCTCACAAGTGCAGTTTTATGATAAGGCCTGTTGTAGGTGCATGTGGGTAGATGTGCTTTCCAAGAGAAGAGATGGAGACAAAGGGCACAGTAGCTGTAAAATCGATTTTGATTAATTTCTGAACAGAATTACATGTATCTTATCTCCTATCACAGCAGAGGAATGGATACACTAATGAAGGAAGCACCTTCCAGACTCACGTCCCTAAAGTGCTACAAATCATGCTTGCATAAACTCCCTGCTTGGGCTTATTTTGCCATCCAAACAAGCTTGGGAGCAGTGTTTGATTATCCAAGAGTAGGGGAATGCAAACTTTCTGACACCTCCAAAAAGTCTCCAACAAACACTTGGCCTAGGAAGTGGTGCCTGGGGAACATTTCCACACAGAGATAAGTGTAATTGCAGACATCAGCATTCTGTTGGAGAGGCTGCCTTGTCCAAAATTTTGCAATGTGTGCATATGTCATTTCAAGCATTACAGCTAACAAAAAAGGATCAGCTGGTGCTCTAGACTACAAGGCCAAATGCTGTAAGTATCTACAATAAATGCTGTTCCACACATGAATAGTTCCTTTGGCTCTGTCTGTGCTGTTTCTGGGACCATGAATCAGGGAGCACAGTATGAAACTTGACCTGTGGTGGTCTATAACTGGCAAAAGGATATCCAAAGCCCAGCTACCTCCAAGCCCTGTACTCTCCCTATTGCACATGAAATTAGGCTTTGTGGTGGAAAGTAGATCATTTGTCCTGGGGTAGAGGGGATAAGGGGTAGAAAGGCCTCTCATTTCATTAAGGGAAAAGGAAAGCCCACTGGAAGCATCACCTACCTCACTACACTGAATTTGGTTTTGCTGAAGATGAAACCAATTGACCATTGACCTTTTCAAAGAGACATTGTCATCTAATTCTATTAGACCATCTGTGGAAAAGGCAGGGTTTTATGTCTAGATTTGGTTATTAGTTCCGATGTACCAGGTATCATGGGTGTAATATTTAATGTACACTTTAATTCTGTGGCATCAGTGTAGGTGTTAAATTGGAGTTTTGGATACTTGAGGGTTTTTTGTTTGTTTTTTGCCATATGATCTGGTTTTAGAGCTAGCAAGGACCATGGAATAAAGACAGAACATAAACAATACATTTAATGAGTTTACTGTTGGTCTCGTGTTAGGAGTCAGAAGAAATAAATTTGGTGATATAGGGTGTGACCGGGATACGTAAATAATTATCTTATAAAATAGCACGAACATTGGCTGAAGTTGGAAAAAAACAGGGTTTCTAAATAGGAAAATATTTTGCTGCTGGGGATTTGGGGATTTGTATGCTAAGAAAGGGCAGGGGGATTTCTTTATGCAGCATGGAAACACTCCTAGCAATTCATCCTCGCATTGAGTTTCTTTGTCATCTGACTACTGCCACTCAGTTGTGTACAGTCTTCACTTAACTGTGGGGAGGGATGGAAGCATTTTGATTCTGTAAGAAGACAGAAATCTCATAATTAAGGGCACATACTTTTTATAAAGAATCCCTGAAAAATAATTTAAAAATAATGCAGGAGACTTGAGCTGCAACATAGATGTCTGCTGCCTATTAAGGTAATTTGCAATTATCAGGAACTGAGCAATGTAAGCAAAGGGTGAAAGCTGATTGATTTTACAAGGGTGCACATATACCCTCACCCCATAGGAGTGTCCTAAAGGAGCTTGTAGAAACTGCAGCATCTGTCCTGTTTCAAAGAGGAAGAGGCTCCTCTGACCCATTTTCCCTTCAATACTGAAAGCAGTCATGAGATTGCTGTAGACACTTCCCATCCCCAGCAGCTGTCGAGCATGTCTGCCTCTAAAGGCGTAATTACACCTGCTGTCACCAGTTGTACCTCCTTGCCTTTGTTTCACTGATTCTTCCACGTTGGTCCCACGGTGGCATAGTGCCCCCTCTCCCGCACTACAACAGCTTGAAACCAGCATTTCATCTCTGACCATTTGTTCTTTAGAGAGCTCATACACATTAGAAAGCAAAATCTTGCAGAGACATATAATCTAGATGTAAACTCCCAAGCTCTCTAGAAACAAGTTGAGAGAACTAGTAACACACAGCTCCTTAGCTACACGATTTGACGGCAAATGTGTTCCTGATTTGATTAAGCTGTTCTGTAGTATTAGGACCACCCAAAAGATGGCACTAAACAACCTTAAGTCACACACACATACACACATGCACAAAAATTGTTAATAGTACTCAAATAAATAGTTCACCAGCTTAATTCTGTAATTTTGTGTGCAAAAGTAGAAGACATCTTAGATAATTCTATGTTAGTCCAACAGGAAAATCAAGAACAAACACTTTATATAAGCAGGTAAACTCTGTACTGTAAATACTACTTTTCTAGACCCACATGAAAGCATTCGTAGTTTTGTAAACATGATGATGTGACATTTGGTGAGTTGTGCAAACGAGTTGAAATTACTTAGGTGTTTGGCACTAGACAAAATATTTGTTCCTTTAGAAGCTACTGATGCCATTGCTGTACATCTGTGGTTAATGAGCCAAAAGTACTTTTATTTCTGTGGGTGCAATGTGGACACCTTCCACCAGAGTCCACAGAGCTACATGGAATGACAAGTGTTAACAAAGGGAAGTGCTGGCCTATTATCACTACCTTTTTTTAATAGATAGGGATGACTATTTTGATTTTTAAATTAGCTTAGTTGTCTGCAACAGGAAGAACAAGACACGTTTCTACTAGTTATTTCTATTTTATGATGTAATAATTGAAGGAGGAAAAAGAATCTTTTTTATATTTATAACATTTGAAAACTCAGTAATGGGATCTAATTTATAATAAGCCCTAAAGAAGTGTTCACAAAAAGTGTAGGAGGAGTAATTTTTTGCTATGACTTCAGTTTCATGATTTTAATCAAATACCACACGTTAATAATAAACGATACAAATGAAAGAACAACACCTTTGCTTAGAGCAGAAATCATTTGGGTACCAAGAGGAGTTGAGAGATCTGATGCCTTCCACAAATGTTTGATTCCTCTGTATTATGAGGCTTCTCTTTTGAATGTGGTTGCCTGTAAACCTACAGCTAAAGTTGAAGGATAAAAGAAACTTCCCAGGAATCAGGAGACATGTGGTGGGAATCAAGAAGTGTAATGTCTGCCTGGATACAAAAACTTCTTTTAACAGTTTCTCCAAAGCTTGTCCCCTTGATGAGTCTAATATTTTGCTCACTTTTGCCTTTCTTACTGCCACAACCAACACGGATGCATATGGAGTGTTGAGCACTCATGAAATTAAAGGCATTTAAATCAACTGTATCAGCTCAGAAAAGGGAGTGAAAAATTATATTTGGAGAGGTTTCTTTTTCTTTTTTTTTCTTTTTTTTCTTGTTTTTTCTTTTTGATACCTCAGGTAAGGCATTTGACTCCTATAATAATTTGCTTATAATATGGTTAAATTATAGTCACTGTTTGGTTATAATTAAAAAAACCCAAACAAACTGAAACAAACCAAAAAACCTTGATTGTCAGAGTGTTTTTCAGGGGATGAGCTGGAGCATATTAAAGAGAATTTAGTTGCACCTGCAGGAAAACCTGTGCAGAGACATGGAAGTAGCAGCTGGCTTGATTACATTTATTCACCATGGGGTAAAGAAGTTGCAAAAGAAGGAATAGTGAATGGGTGAGGAGCTGGGTTCTCTTTTGTGCTTGTAGCACAGCAACGAGATTTACTCACTGAGAGAGTCTACAGAGCTCATAGCATTCAAAGCTGACATATATTTCATGGTTATGTTTGGATCTCATTGACACAGCTTGTTGCAGCTAAAGGCTTACCAGTATTAGATGTGTAACAGGGATGCTGAGCTGTAACAACTAGTACTAATACAGAATTCAATAACTGACTTTAAAAAGTTCTGTAGTAACAATTTCAGTACAGCATATCAAAGCTAAGTGAAACAAATATTTTGTACCTCTCCAAGGCCTTCATAATTTGATTTTAAGCAACTGTGTATTAGTAAAAAAATCTGCAAATGAGTCTTAGCATAAAAACTAGATCACTCCACAGTAATATATTTGGGGTGGGGGAAGGGGAGCAAAGTATTTTTCTGATGATCATTGCAATATGCATAACTTTCACATCCTGAGGGGCTTTGAATTCGTTGCAGATATTTTCTATACCAAAGAGGATGTATAGTTTCTTAGACAAACTTGAAGAGAACTTTGCAAGGAGGTAAGAGCTGGAGGACATAAGGGAGAGGAATGATAGGGAGGGAGAGAGTCTGAACTGGAACATTACTAATACTCACAATGGTAGCTCGGTCAAAAAAACTGCTGTAGAAGAAACCTGCCTTCATCCAGTCAATTTCTGGAAAGAAATACAGCCATTTGGAAATGAGTTTTCACTTGAAAACTTTGGAAACAGGATACTGCTCCCAAGCACTTTCAGCCCTTTGAGACCTGGAATGAGATTCATCTCACTCAGCTTCAGACATCTGCACTGTAACTGTCTGCATCTGAATGCTACGTCCCTTTGTCACTGGAAAGAAAAACACGTTTGCAATGTGCAATACATCTAATCTATTATGGACATCTAGTGCAGGGGAAATGAATAGCATGTGTGAAGTGCCCATTTTCTCTCTGTTGAATCTAAGAGGCACCTCTAAAGACTGTTTCAGATGCAGATTTGAAAGTCCCTGGGAGGAAACCCCTCCCCAGCATCAAAATATTTTAAAAAATTATTTGAAACACTATGAAATAGTTGCTACAGTTTTATATTTTTAGACTTAAAAAAATTAGTACAAGGAACAGTGTAATACACTCTTGGCAGACAATGTTCCACCGGAATAATTTATGATAGCAGTGTTTGTCTTCATAGACCAACTTGCACAGAAGTCAGCCACTGTAGCATAAAGCAGTTTGTAGGGCAGTCTGAGGCTGGGGGTGGATTTGTTTGGCCAAAGGTGGAAACCTTCTCCACATTTAACAACGTAGACCAATGGAGGGAAACCAGAGCTTGTGGGGCATCGTTCATTTTATCCTAAGGTCGATGGCAAAAGTCACAAGTCTTGGGCCTTTCAAGTGCCTACTGTTCTCTGTCAATTAGCAAAGAAGCCTGGGTTGACTAATTAAAGGCGTTTCAAGAATTGCTGTAGGCATCACCTGGGCTTCTGTCAAGAGTGGCGAAATGCTTCTGTGAATGCAGCTGCAAGAGGGGACTTGAATGAAAAAATATCGGAGAATGTCAACCTGATACTGCAAGCGGCTGTAAAAAATCCTGCTAAAAGAGGAACAGTTGGTTTATATCACTACTCTGCAGCCTAGAAAACCACGGTACATTTCTGTTTGTGCTTCTGCTCACTGTGTGACTTAAACCATGATTATGACTTCCATGTCTTCCAGTTGCTTCAGCTGGGAAGCAGGGGAAGGGTATCTTCTGGTGCCTCTTAGTTTGTCACCACCTCCTCTGATCTGCAGAAGCACAGACAAATTCTGAAATCTTGCAGATCAATTTCTCAGTTAAGAGGAATTTGGGGATTAGGATTTGATTAGGATTATTCTTCGAATGGAGACACTTTCTTTTTGCTATCTTAATTATGGATGAACCCTGCATAACTTGTTTGGGAGAAAAATCCAAGCAATGACTTAATCTCTGAGTCCTTGGAGATGCAAACTTCATTTTATTTTGTGGAATCATATGTATATGCTTTGCTTTTTCTTCTAACTTCTTTTCATTCTCCTGTTGCTGGAATGTATATTGGCTCAGGTTTGGGAACTGAGGACAAAAGCATGGAGCAGACACCCCTGTTGGTGTACACCCTTGATTTTTTTTTGGACCTAGCCTGCAGAGAGAGCTCATGTATCTCCACCATTAACCACACAACTCACTTGCACTCTAATAGCATGTGTGAGGGGGCCACTTGATGACTCCTGCCATTAAGCTCACCAGTGAGAAGGGATTTTTGAATACTTTGAAATCTTATTGCAATAGCTCTCTTTGTTTATTGTATTAAAGAAGTTAAAATGCCTGACATAGCTATATAATATATCACTTACACAGAGGCAGTGAAAATCATTAAGAAGGCAAAAATCAAAGTAAGGTAGATACTGTATGGGGTGAAAACAGATTTTAACCAGTGAAAACTGCATTAACACAGAATAGTAGGCAATATGGTCTCATTGCTGAGCTTGGAAGCAAAACCACAGTAATATCAGCCTCACAAAGGACATCAGACCTGTGTCCCTTTTCCTTCCCTTCTATTTTTTGTACTTTCAGGCTTGTGTACTGTATGTGCTTTTGGGTGCTCACACTGTCTACACCATGTTTCTGCAATTTATTTGCAAAATATCTTGTAGACCGAAGCTAGTGTTGTGGAAATTATTAATGGTGACAATGTGTGCAATGCCTAATTAGTACTGGAACTTGAGACTTCTCACACACAGCCAAAAATCTCAAAGTGAGCTGTATCATGATGGTTGTGTTTCATTTTAATAAAACTTCCAAATCCAGTCTATAAGAGAATCCCTGCTTTATAAGGGAATCTTCATTGCACTGTTACCATGACTCTTGATTCATTCATTTCTTTTACATTCTTGAACATCTGTATTCATTTGCTTTACAGGGGCTTGAAAGAACAGCACATTAAACTGTTTGCTCAAGCGGTCTGTTACAATGTTTTCTCATAATACCAGAGCATGAAATCATCCAACTATCTGCTGGAAAATGTACTAATTATTTTCTGAGTGGGTAAAAGGTCACAGCCAACAGGGCAAAGGAAATACAAGCTCCACATAACTGCACATTGAAATTATGCCTAGGGAGGGAAAGTAATATTTACAAATAGGGTCCATAAAAATAATTGTAAAGCTTTTCTAAAAGCTTGACCATGTTGTCAAACAGGAAATTTAAGAATTATTTTGTGCCAAGACCAGAAGGGCCTGCTCAAAGAAGCAGAGTTTTGGTACTTGCAAAGAATTGGAACATTTTGTTTTCAAATTAATAAATTCAAAATCATAAAGCAAACTTTGATCATCATGCAGGAAATGCACTAGACTTAAGAAATCCTGCCACTGACCTCTATGGTAGAATAAAATTAAGAATGAAGGATCAATAACTGACCAATATTTTAATTCCTATTATGCCAAGACTTTTAAGACAGTTTGAAGCTCGTATGCATTTCTTTCACTGAACAGCCCAGGGGGGTGGCTGGCTTTTTCTCCTGCCCCTCCCGGAGAGTCTTTTTTTTTCTTTTTTCTTTTATGTACGTGTAAAAATACAAAGTCATTTGTAAGGAGTTCACTTAATTCCTCACTCTCAGCTCACATTTGTTACAGATTTTGTTTGGCTTCCAGTTTGCCAAAAGGGAAGGGAAGAGTGTGCTCCAGCCAGGGAGTGCTGCTGTCCACTGAAAAATGTGCTTGGATGGAGGAGCTCTTTTTCATGGATGGCTTGTGGCTTTTGGCAGCAGAGGTGGCAGGAAGCAGTTGCCATAACTACTATACCATTAAAAAAAAAAAAAAAAAAAGGACTTTCTAAGAGACATTCTTGAAATTATGCTTTTAGTAACAATCCTGTTAGAATCAATCAGTTCCGTATGATGGGTGACAGGATACTGAATGTGGTCTCTTGGGTGTATGCTAAGGATATGCTTTTAGGGCTATATCCAGGCATTGGCTTGTAAGGTACATAGGGGAGGAAAATATGCAGACAGCCAGAAAACCGAACATAATCTGCCTTGCGTGGGATTTCAGGGCTTGGCTAGAATCACAGTATGGTGTTAAATAGCAGACTAAAATAATAATAATGTATGTTTTTCAAAAACTTTAAAGATGGGATTTACAAATTCACTGAAATGATTCGTAAAGATGAGTTACTTTTTAAGTCAACACTAAGAACTCTGACTTAAGTGTAGACATAATTTAATATTTATCTCTATTCAAGCATCAGATGTTACTCAGATAAAAATCCCAAATATAGTTGGTTAGCACTGAATATTACTGGAGTAGACCCAGGGTTGGTTTATACTGGGTCAAACCCAGATGAAGGCTTTTCATCCTCAACATTACACCACACATTATTGTCACTGGCAAATTGCTTTCACACTTTTTTTGTGTGTGCTGTTGGAATCAGAAAACATTTAACACTGCTAAAATAACCTCTTTCTATTGCCTTATGAATACTAACGTAGTTTTTGTGGTTCTCTAGCTACTTTCCTGCAGTACTTTGAGATGTGTCGCAAATTACCAAGATATTTATTTACTTATGGGACTTCTACTCAAGTAGTCAGGTGAATTGGGCTGCTTAAACACTGTCTCCCAGGTAGGCTTAATCCCTTCATTCTCACAAATTTCTGGGGTCAGCACCTATAAGACTGTCCCTCAGTGAAGCTTTCCAACCCATGGTCATGGTGCACCTGCAGCTGGGCCCCTTATTCTGGTCCCACAGAGAGGAGAACTGCTCTCACATTCCTGTTTTGTTCAACCAGCAGTTTTCTCTTGTGTAACACCACCAATAACCCTTGGGGTATTTGTTAATCACACTTAATTCTAAGTCTCTTTCCTGTGAGGAGTGTTTCCTATGGTGCATCATACTGACCCGGGCATGTGTACTGAAGAAACCTCCTAGTCTACCTACTAACCCTTTGCTTTAAAAGCAAGTGCTACCTTAGGATGTACATTAAGAATGACTGATTCAGTCCCACCCCTCTGTGAACTGTAATGTATATTACAGCTACAGTTGCCTTCATGTAAGAGTAAGAACCTCCTGTCATATCTAAAGAAATAAGTCAACCAAGACCATTTCAAGCTTTAAAAGGCTTAAAATCATAGATTTGTAGAATGGTTTGGGTTGGAAGGGACCTTAAATATCACCTAGTTACAATCCCCCTGCCATGGTCAGGGATACCTTCCACTAGACAAGGTTGCTCAAAACCTCATCCAGCCTGCCCTTGAATACTTCCAATAATGAGACTTCCATAGCCTCTCTGGGCAACCTCTTCTAGTGCCCATATGATAAATTATATACCCATGTAGTCTGACATCTTTAGGTTTTTTAGTGACAATATCCATATTCTCATGAACAATTTGGCTATGAAGTCTTCAACTACAACTTCTAATAGAAATCCTTGTATAATTGAAGATTTTTATTCCTTACATTTATCTGGTAAATTTAATCTTGTTTGATATTATCCTAAACTGTCTGATCTACCTTGTTAGTTACCTCTTGTCCTTCACTGTATCTAACTGAAAAGTAAAAGCGTTTTTTCCTCTATCACTCTTCCATTCTCTTATTTTAGCTGCTCTGCTTTATATTTTAAAAATTTACCCAATTATATGAATTTCTTCAAGATACAAGTTAACTCACCCAGTTCTCCAAAGTTTTTGAATGCTGCCCAGTTATGGCTTGCATCCAGATTCAAGATAGATGAGATACTGTTCCTTCCTGGAGCTTTTTCGGCTCTTTTTTCTTTTGTAGTTGTAAATGAGAGGCAAGTATGTCTCCTCATTTTTTTTGCCATTTTTTTTTCTTATTCTACTATGTCTTTGACATTCTTCTTTTGTATTTCTAGAAACCTGACTAACTCTGAAAACAAACCAGGTAATGATTTAAATAAACATTGTGAATGTGGCCAAAGGAAATGGCTCCTGGGGTAGAAGGTGCAGGCTCTGGGAAACAGGTGCTATTTTCCTGAAACAGACTGAAGCTGTACTGGAAAGGACTTCAGCAGGCTGAGGCAGGCAGGGACCTTCTGCAGGCAAAAATATTCCACAGTAACCTCATGACTTGTCTTAGGTTCTGGCTCTGTCTCTACCTTGCCTTAAGAAACTATTCTGGGGAAAAAAACCATAATGAACTCCCCCCCCCCCAAATTATTCTGATGGAGGGGAAAAAAAAACAACCTTTGGTTCTTTCTCATCTCCTCAGGAGGACAAGTTCTTCATATACAATACTTCAATTTATCATTTCATTTTAACCCACTGAAGGGCTAGTGTTTTGATGGTGATTTCCTGCATACATGAAGAGGCTGAGGTTTACACAGAGAAGTCCTGCAACTTCCCTTCTTCCTCCCTTTGAAGTGAAGCTGCAGAGCATTACAACGTGCCTGTATAGCCAAGAGCCTGACTGTGTATTTTGGCATTTGAATGCCAGACTGGTTGGTAATTTCCCCTTAAATCCTTTCATAGCTCAAATTCCTGTCGAAAGAACCTATATCTCTGTAGACGCCGGTTTACCATACGGAGTCTGTCTCCACTATCCGCGGCTGCTCTGCCATGTGGTTTACCCCTCAGAAGCAATGCCATTTCACGTGCTTTTATTCAGTTGTGTGCAGCGTATATTTAAAATGAAATATTGGCCGAAACCCCTCTGGATGGCTGTCAGATCTTAGCATGCCACATAAATATCAGTGTGAAAACATTCCTCCCAGCCCACACAGAGTGCATCTAACACTGTTTTTTCTGGACAAAACCAGCCCTAGTACAGCGAGGCCTTCAGCAAAGGACCACTTCCAGTGGGCAGGGCCCTGTCTCAAATTGACCACTTTAAAGTGCTCTGAAAGTTTCCAGTATAATTTTCGTTACCCTTTAGTTACCGACCACCTTTACTAGGTAACTAAGCTTGTTTGCCAGCCTGTTGGGTAGCTGCCATCTGAGCAATTGCCTTGGTGGCCTCCTGCCAGCTTCCAACTATTTCAAGATGTGAGTTACCTGATGCTCTCAGGCACTACAGGTTTGTAGCGATGTTCACTGCGCCGGTGCCTTCCTGGTTACCAAGCAGATGTTTCCCTGTGGTACCTTCACAGCTTTATGGCTGCATGGGGTTGATTTCCAATGGGCCTCTGCTAGATTGCCAGTTGAGGGCAATTTGCACATTTTTTTTGCAAGGATGTGCACTTTATGTGCACGAACACGTGCGTACGGCCCTTCTGCGGTTACTGGCTTGGCCAGGGCAGAATTTACATCTGCAAACCTCACCAGGGCATATGGCCTTCAATCATTACAGCAGATAAGCAAAAATATCAATGGGCATGAGGACATTCAGCTCCCATCAGCAATTTCAAAAGCTTAAGAAGAGTGCCTCAGTGCCTCCAGGGCAACAGATGTAAAATCCATTTTGATTGCACTCTCAAAAGAACACAACAAATGGGGGTGGCGGGGGGAGGGGAGGTGGCTAGTAGAGTTAATGCTATAAAAAGAACTAATTTCTGATGCACACCTGTGTGAAGCACTCAGATGACTTAGTGATAGGCATGTCCTTGCACTTAGGCAGGATCTGAAAGTTTATCTGGCTTCTGACCTCCAAAGAGTCCAAGAGTTCATGTCATCAGGGCTCTTGGGCAGCACTGCCAGGCTCGTGCCCCTGCCCTCCTCTTCTTCTGGCAACTGCTAGGGCAGGGGATGCTGTTCCTTTAGCATCCATCTGGCAGTAGTACAGATTTACTAGGAAAGTGTTGCTACTAATGCGAGTCTCTTTAGCAGAACTCACTTAGGCTTAAGCAGTCAGAGATGTGTGAGAGAGTTTGGCTTTAATTCCTCATTTTCAGTTCCTTTAGATTACTTTAAGTCACACTGAGACAGAGGAATAGGTGGAAGAAATAACATAAAGACACATCAGTGAATGAAATTACAGGTAGGCAAAAATCCATACTTACGAGCTTCCTGCAGCAAAATGCTTTAAAGCTAAGAAAGATTACTGGATGCAACACTTATGCCTTCTGAGGGACCCCTTGCATTCCCATACCTAAATGTATATGCATTCTCCAGAAGTTCATCCAACTATCTGTCTGTTTTTGTTCAGTAACTCTTGGAGCAGTGAGACTATGGTGGCAATGGCTGTTTAATAAGCTCACCCTTATGTTCCACATGATTGCTACAACAAAGCTTTCTTGAGCAGCTGCTTGAGGAAATGTCTGTGTGCTTTCACTTAGACATACTTTTCCCAGAATAATCAAGAGAAAGCAAAGAGATTGCCGCCTTGTCCCTCCAAGCATGGAAAATAATAATTTTTCTTTGGCTTTTTTAAAGTTATTTTTCCCACGCATTTACTCTTCAACCTCATCCTTGGGTCAGCTTAGAATGCTGAGTGGTCTAAGTATGATAAATCTATTACTTCGAACTTTGCAGGGCACAGCATAAGGGGAGTGAGGTAACCGTGTAAATAATGTGGAAATACTTGAACATTTTCTAGTTTAATTATCAGATGTATTTTGAGTTTCCAAAACTTTGTTTTGTTTTGTTTTAACCCCCCCCCCACACACACACACACAAAAACAAACAACAAACAAACAAACAAAAAACACACAGACACAAAACAAAACAAAACAAAACAAAAACAACAACAAAAAAATCAGTTTGGCCAGAGGACTGAAATTGGATCAAATCCTTCTTGCACCCCCACCTAAAAATGAGATTTGGGTATACAAGTTCATAGTCTTGGGAACAGAAGTCTCCATCGTCACATTTAATTATGTATAGTTTCTGAAGAGGTGAAATGTCACATTATGAAGAGATGGAAAATACATTAAGAGAGAATGAGTTCATCTTCCTGACACAGAACAGTCCCTGCACGGTAATGGGATTATGACAGTGCTGGGCATTTGAGAAAGTCTATACTGCTGTCGCTGCTCTATTTGATTTGTATATGCATGGGTTTCCATTCCCAGTAATGGCTTTCTCTGAACTATTGCAAACTCTAAAATGGGAAATAAAAATGGAATTTTTGGAAGATAGGACCTGTGACTGACTCAGTGACACTACAGCTTTCTATGTAGACAAAGATAGAGAGGAGGTACTGATGCACCTCTCAGGTGGTAACACTTGTGGAGTTCTCTAAGAGACAATAAGTATCCAAAACTAGAGGGCAAAGTTGTGGCACAGTTTGCATGACTTATTTACAGTAGGGTTATTGGTTGGACTCAATGATCTTGAAGCTCTTTTCCAACATAGATAATTCTATGATTTTATGATTCTATGATCTTTATAAATATATAGACTATGTAGTCGTAATATTACAAATATGTAATAGTGTGCCTATATATACAGACATATACTGTACCAAGCACTAGCGGGACAGTTATCTTGTAATGTGCTTCAAGCAGGTTTACATGTAGTGTAACAGACTATTAGACAAATTTTTCTGAAGACCTTGGGCCTCTTTATAGGTACTGGCTGCTCTGTAAAGCTTCACTGTCATTATTTGAACAGACTAGGAAAAAAAAGCTATTCCTAGGCATATATAAATTTGTCCTGGTTTGAGTTAGAACAGAACAATTCTGTTCAGTGATTTTACTTTTCAGCTCAGTCTCTTCTAACTAACTGCACTGTCTGAAGTTAGCGGCCTGTTTTCACAGATAGTGTCTGCTGCTGGCAGTGATAACACCCCGTGTTCAGAGTTACTACCAAGGATTTGGTGTCACTGATGGATCTTGTGTAATGCAGTGTGTGTGTGTGTGCAGAAAGTGAAAGGCCGCACCTGCAGGGAGGAGTGGAGAGGACAGGTGACCCCAAACTGGCCAACAATGGATTCCATCCCATAAACATCATATTTGGTATGAAGCTGAGGGATGATGATGGCCAAGCTCTTTTTCCAGTGGCTGGCATCTGAAGAGGGTTCTGTCTGTTCTGCCTTCAATCCTGATCCATGTTTTCCTGAATTCAGTTCCATAATCCAGCTCCTGAATCCAGTTCTTATCTGCTGCTGAGTCCAGCCTGGGACATGCCCAGTGCCTGCTTCAGAGCATCAGTGGTGATGGTGATGTAATTGCCACCACGGGGGGGTGGGGGGGGTTGGGTTTGATACTGGTTTTGTATATATTTCTATATTTTCCATTTTATTATTTTCATTAAGGCTGTTTT
>JANHFX010025661.1:0-12307 GCA_027560015.1 Chloroceryle amazona
CCTTTCCCCTTTTCCCTTTCCCCTTTCCCCTTTCCCCTTTCCCCTTTCCCCTTTCCCCTTTCCCTTTTCCACTAAATAACTTCATTGCATATGTTCATCCTTGGAACAGACTCTTTAGCCACTGCTTCACTTAGATATGCTAGGATTCTTAATATTTCAAAGGTTAACTTCTCTCTTTACCCCCTCCCCTTATTTTCACATTGTGTCTCTACCAGGATAAAGCCAGGACTGGAACTAGAATTGTTGAAATACCACAAGTATTTATGATCAGTCTGGAACTTTCTGAAATACTGTGAGAAAGCCCTTTATTTTGAGATTTCCAGCTCCATCTTAAGATTCAGATAACATCAGGACAACTATCCAAACTTTTTAGTGATGTTTATCCAAATCTTCTGAGATTTCTTCATCACTATTGAAAAACGTATATATACTATGTGTTTTATGCATCACTCTGATGCATCCTATATCGTCTCCAGTTCAGGTCAATGTTCTTTAGCATCATTAGAAAACTGAAGCAATTTAAGCCTGTTGTTCTTGACTCCAAGATAACAAAAAACATCAGAAGTTATAAGACTATATTCTGACTCTGAAGTCACCCACTTCTGTTTCTGAGATGATGAGTAAGTCATTGTCTACACTGTCCCACTCTGGCTTCCTACTTAACCCTTACTCTTCCTGTAGCCCTGATTCCTAAATTTCACCTTCATAGTAACAGAATCATAATAACCATAGACCCATAATTTCCCTAATATGACCCATAGAAATCAGATCTATCAAATTTTGGCAGAAGATCCACCAAAAACGCTTGCTTGCTCCCACTTAAGCCAATCTACAGTGAAGGAAGGGACTGTGATCATGATCCATTCTTTCCCAGTTCACCTGTGTGGATAAGCAATCATGAAAATTATAATTGTGAAAAAGTCTACATTTTAATGCCTGCTTAAGCTGTCACATCCCTATATTATGAAATGTGGTACTGTATCAATTGCAAAAATCACCCTTGTCTATTAAAGGAAGTTTGGTCTATAAAGTAACACAGGTGGAAATTTAATGTAGATATTATTTACCATAGATCTCTGGTACACTGGAATTATGGTCAGATTTATGCAGTTTTTATTTTCTACTCTTCATCTTTTCCTGTCTTTTCTTTGCCTTTATGTTGGATTTAGGACTTTAAGGATGTGTTTTTTTGATAAAGGTTGATGAGGGGAAGGGGCCTCAAATCTTTACATCTTAAGCCAGATTGTGATCTTCAGATCCGTATGAGAATACCTTCTTTCAAATTCTTATTCATCCTAAGCAGAAGAGGACCTACCAATTTCAGCAGAATCTTTCTTTTACTCATAAATACTTTGATATGGACTCTTCATTGGTTGTCATCTTATGGTAAAATGACATATTAATACACTGATTTTTATGTGGCATTAACTTGTTTCTAAGGCAGGACCCAAAACAACTTTTGGCAAAAAAAAAAGTCCTTTATAGTTCAGCTCCACCAGAACCACAGGTTTTATATACCAGTGTGGAGGAATAAAGTCTTGTTAAAAGGTGATTTTTCTCACATGTTGAAAGTGAAAAACAAGGTTTGGACCACTTCTACGGAGAACAATTTGGATCCTATTAGTTATGGAGAAAATACATAAAGTTTCTTTGATAAGGAATATGTTGCATACACATCATATATACCTCTCCAAAAGGTGGACAAACCTTTTATTCATCAGCATAAATGGACTAGATGACCTTAGAGGTCCCTTCCAACCCAAGGCATTCTATGATTCTCTGATTCTGTGGTATGAAGTTTCTATATCATTCTGTTGATTCAGCTTGATTTCATCTTTCCAACTGTCATCCACTATGTTTTTGTGACATGTAACAGTCCAGCCATTACAATTGGAGAGGAGGGCTTGACCTACGTGACAGAAGAGTCGATCAGACTCCCTCTGGAGATTGTTTCAAAGGACTTCAGAGAGGCAAGAATGTTAATAGGCCAGTTTCATTGAGATAGTGGAAACTTAGGATATTTAAATGGGTTTAGAGATTCCAGAAATTAATTCCTTTTGCCATTAATCATTCAATGACATAGGCTTGAATCCTGATGTAAAGGATGTTTTCTTTCTATTTCTCAGGGGCTGACAATATTTCTTTACTCAAAGATTAAATTTTATCTGGTTTTGTATTTATTTGAAATAAGTAAAAAAGAGATTTCTTATATAGCTATGAGAATAAACTATATTTCATATTACACAGGAGAAATTGAACAAGCAGATGCAGAGATCAAAAGCTAAATTGCAATCTAGTAATCTTGTATCATGAGCAATTAATATATCTGTATTATTTGTATGAAGGAGTCCAAAGTCTGCCAGACCTGAAATATACTGTGCTATACACTTGATTAAGGACATGAGAAAACATGACCCATGGTGCAAAGAAGCAACACAAAACAATGCATATAAAAGAAATTCAAGGAAAAAGGGATGAATGATATGAATAGTAATATCACCTTCACTGGGGAGGAAATATCCAGTAGTCAGCTGTTCTAATCCATTGCATGTCAGGGCAAGCTGGTACTGTTTAGGTTAGCCAATGTGGGCAAGTCAGGTACAAGTGAGGGAACAAAACACATTTGCACATGCAGTTTCACTAAAATAGGCATTAATATTTGGTGTTATATAGGATTCTCAATATCCTAATGAGACCATAATAAGAAAAATTTACTCACTTCATTTCACTAGTTTTCTGACATACCTTTGTGCCAAAGCACTTTCTTTGGAAAAGTGTTATTATCAAATCATTATTCTTAAATGTCTTCTCCTTCATCTACCAGAGATTTGACACAACCTTGGTGTGAGCTCCCTAGCTCAGCATCTCCTAAACTGATGAAAGATTCAATAATTTGAAATAATCAGACAAAATTCTGTCCAAAGATGAGGTCTGAGCTGGATATGCTGTAAGGGACTGCTCCCCTAATTCAGGAGTCTCATGGTCATTGCTACATACTACATACAGTTCTTTGGCAGAGACTAAGAATAACAATTCCTCAGGAAAAAAAAAAAAAATTATTTCTCTGTTTCTGTTCATATTTTAGAAGTGTAGTTTCATGTTTCATAGTTTACCTTTATTCCAAAATCTGTATTTCACAATTCTCAGTTTAGGAATAATTAAATAAATGTCCACAGTATCAGACCACTTAATGACTTGATACATACATTTGCTTTTGTCCAACATCCCTTCAGATGCAATACATATATTAAATTATTCCATATAACATTCAAATACACAGCTTAAATTCTGACTCACGTGAACCTTTGTATAAATGCTCATGTGCACATGTGCACACACAGAAAAAGTAGTTTCTAGTATATGGAGGTCTATTCTCTACTCAGAAACTTCCAGATAGGACATGGTAACAGCAAAACCTTTAAAGGATTTCTTTGACACTGTCTCTTCTCCCTTACTAGGATATAGAATTCTCTGTTGGAATGGCATTAAAAACTAGGAAAAAAAAAAAAAAAAAGAATATAGGGCAGATGTAGTGGAGATGATGTGATTTATATTGTACATGTAGCACAGGTTATAGCAAAATCATTATCAAAGGGGTTTTGCAGGTTGTTTTTTTCCAAAAGACAGTCAGATTCCAGATTCAGTTAATCTCCTCTGGAAGTTCATGAAGCAGCCAGACACACTGAAATGAATATATTCTGTCCTCTACTCTCTTATGATTCCTTCTGGGCTCTGTTATGTGCCTGGTCTCTGACAAACAAGACAGCCTTGACAGGTCCTTGATGAAAATGCAGTCTTAAATGAAGTTTAGGCCTTGTTCATCACTACTTTTGAAAGAAAGAAGTTACACCTGGAAATTGCGGAAAGCTTGAAATTCACACTGAAGATAAAATTTGATGCATAATATAAATAGAATTGAAAAGTTTGTGTTGTTTCAACAGAGTGGTCTGTTAATGTATGGTCTGTCGTAGCCAGATATATATAAAAATAGATATACACATGTATACATACAGTCATTACAAATAGTGCAGTTCCTAGAATGACAGAGTTAATCCTGGAAGTGAAATCCAAATTAAAAAAAGAAGTATTTTTGTCCAGTTCCTCACTGTAAAATACAAAGAATTATTGATTTTCTTTTGCTAGATCTTTCAAAGTTATATGTTTTTCCCTGTTACAGATTAGAAGCTATATATTTTTATCATTATCCCTCATTATTCACTGTGCAAAGATCCTCATTAGATATTGACTCTAATATTGTGTGGAAGTCTGGCTACTTTAAGGAGAAAATTTGTCCTTGGGAAACTGAGCATTTCAAAAAGATTCTTAAAATTAGAGAAGAAAATAATTTACAAAATAATGCTATGGTTATGTGTTTTATGTTCCACCTGAACACTAATACCTCAATTGCCAGTGCAGTGCCTGAAATTCTGCCTGAAGTGTAATGAAATAAAACCTGTACCAGACCCCGTAAAGTCAGATCTTAACTTACAGTACAAATGTATACTTAAATAAATACTTACAAACAAGTTTTGCAAGAAGGGATGAATATGTAGTCCCCAATGGTGAAAGTCTAATAAGTGTTTAAAAGCTACATTGTATAAACTCCTAGGAATTGCTCACTTTAGGCCTAATGCCTTTTCTCTAATTAAATTGTGCATAATTTATAGCAGATGAAAGCCCCCTTGCTGACTGTCATTTGCTGTGTGGTCATTCCCAACCTTGTATTTGTCCAAACATTCTTCTGAATTATCCAACTGTTAAACTATTTGGTGTCAAAATGTTTCTGGATTGGTACTTAGAGTTTTTATGTTTCTTTCTTAACTTTGGTCTGTAGTTTCTCCATACATAAATACATCAACCTGTATTAAAAACAGAGCTTTTATCTGCACAAGTTGCTTGGGGAGTAACTTTCCCTGGTCTATGAGACAAGAAAAATTGTTGTTTTCGCTTTGATTTAGGGAGTTGATTTATAAAGGTTTACTTTTAAAGCTTCTGTTTCAAATGTGCTAAGTCCAGAGTTTTTATATATTGCCCAGATTTACTTACCCATGTTTACAGTCTGATTTATAAACTGTGTCCCTTCTGACTCAGCAGGAATCTTTGATTTAGGGCAACACATTACAAGTAAGTTTTTTAGTAGCTTAATATTTAACTGAATTCAGAGAAATTACAAATGAGTAAATATATAGTTCTTGTTTCTGCTTTGTTTCAGTTTGCTCTTTTGAATCTTCTAATATAATAGACTACATAAGAAAAAAAAATCTCTATGTGAATGAGGGAATTTCAAAATGTAAGGTTTACCAAAGCCTTTCAGTAATTAGAGTTTATGGGTTTTTGAATGTCAATGAAAGCAGGCTTCTAAATCACCTAATTACATTGAAAAACACTACTTTTTCCCTCTGCTACTGAATAAAGCCTAGAAATATGCTTTATAGAAATAAGTATTTAAACAGATTCACTTTCTACACTTCCAATTTGCTTCTGAGCCATCAACTTTTTGCAGATGATTTCTCCAACTGGGGTTAGATACACACCATTATTTCTCATTATTGGCATAAAAAGGCTGTGCCAGAGATGTCTGGAATGTACATTTATGTTAACTGGTTTAAAAGAAACAGTAAAAAAAATCGCAGAGTAGAGGTAATACCATGTTGTCTGTTTTTTTGCTCATTAGCACAAAGTTACAAATATATTTATGTATGCCATGAATTATCTATTTTTTTTTCTGTTTACTAACTAGAAGTTTTAAAGCTTTAGAAATTGCTTATAGTTTGATGTAGCCTGCAATATGAATAACCAAAATAGCTTTTGGGAAGTAAAGATTTTGTTAACCTCATATGAATTCTTACTCCTCAGACTTAAAAGCCATGATTGTAGATCACTGATATGTGAAGAAAAAACGCATACATCCGAATAAACCCAAAACCATAAGAAAGTAGTCCCATTGTTTTATCAGCTACACAGTGTTTTTTAATGTTTTTGTTGTCGGTGTTCCTGTCCACATTCCTTTTGTAATACCCTTGTGGACAATCTGAGTGGGAATGTGTAGCCAGGGCAGCTGTACAACTAAGCAGAAAATTTTCTGCAGTGCAGGTAGTAGCAGCAGTTATAGCATAATCCAAGAAAAGGGTAACAAAACACTTTGCACTGATGCCCATGCAGCTCCTATCTGCAAGGTGTCAAAGGATGACAACTCTAATTGTAGTAGTTTTAGATATAGCTATAATAACAATTATACCTCACAGATGCAGAGATTGAGAAAACAGATGTACCTGAGTGTTTGAGCAAAATTGTCAGAACTTGAATACAAACATCACTTTTAAGAGTCATAACCTATTTTTGAAAGTCAGTAATGAAATTTTTGAAAATAAATTGATTCATAAAACCAGTATTTGTATCAGACAACATTTAGTAAAATTTATAATATGTTTAGGAAATATTAAGCTTGTACTTTGCAAAATATTTATGGTTTTTAATAGCATTGTTTTGGCTCAAAAATGCAATCTAAGAAATCTATTTTAACAAATTTTTGCAACCCTACAGGGATAATTTTTTTTCTTCAGATTAATCTGAACAGCAACTTTTTTCTGGATTTGCTGTTTTTTTTAAAATTATTATTAATTTTTATACATATTTTATTATTATTATTATTCAGCTGTTTCTAAATCAACCTCTGTTCTTGCCATTATATTGCTTATGATGAGGGTAGAAAGACAATTGGTGCTCTCTCTTCAACATTGACTGCACACACCATAAATATACTATTTAGGGTTGTTTCCTTGGAGAATAATGCACGTAAATCCTCTTGAGCTGAAAGCTGCTTTGTGGATAAGAAAAATAGCTAAAAAAATGATTTTCACCATGTCACATAAACTAAATAAGTAATAATCCATTTTGTCAAATAAAAGTACGAAAGCCCCAGATATTCCTCCAGTCTTTTCTGCCTGCTTGTACAACATCTATTCATTCCTTTCAGTCTGAAGAACTACGTACTAGACTTCATTAATTCTTATGTTCACTGTCATGTGCAAACATTTCAAGCACAAGGAGCTTGATTATATATGAAAGTTACTTGAACTCGTTTTCTTTTCTTAAGTTGCAGGCATCAAAAATGAAAATACTTCCAATAAGAAATTTCATCACATCATATAGAGCCAGCAAATGAGGACAACGTGAGAAAACATCTCCATCTAGTGGTGTTTTCAAGATTTGGCACCTGTTGTGCCCAGGATTTATGTGGCACTGGGTAAGTACTCCAGTATTATTGTAACAATAACATAAGTTAGATTGTGTTAATAACACCAGTGTAACTGTGCTGGTATAATTAATAAGACTGTTTTGTGCAAGCAAAACCCATTTTAATGAAAGAAAATTCCCATCATAATAATAATAATAATAATTGTCCATTATGATGTGCCTCTCCAGGTGATGTTCAGAATTACATCAGAAACTACAAATTTTACAAACTTAATTCTCATGTCATACTGAAGTATTCTGATTGTCTTAAAAAGACTCAATCCTGCTTTCAGTTCATGGATTAAGGAAAGGTGGATTTCCTCAAAAATTCAGATATTACCACTTAAGAATTTGGCCTACTATGTCACTTAAACTGGTAATAATCAGCAGGAATTCAAAAGACTATCTATTCATTAACATGATAGGTTCTATCGAACTAAATGGTATGGTGTTTTATTTCAAAATATAGAAATTATGAATACAAAAAAAATAAAGTAAGATAGAGTGTATTCAGCCTTGGGTCCAGAGTATGGGTCATGATAGTGCTTCATTTCCTTGAATCATCAAATCACATCAATCCCAGAAGAAAGTGATCCCATTGCAGGAAGCAAACAGGAGCAAGAACAATGCTTCTCTTTTTCTATACAGAAATCTTCTCAGGTGGAAAACAAGACCAGAGCAAATCTTCTGAATTTAAGGAAATTTTGGGATTTTTCCACAGTGTAAGGGGGACAAAAATTTGTCCTTTGGTACCAGAAGTTATCCTGAGAGATTTACCTCTAAAGAGCTAGATAATGTAAACACTACAACATCACTGCACATGCAGTGAGAAAGAATTATCAATTTCAGATGTAAAAACACCTATTTCATAACCTGTGGTGGAGTTTCATAATATGCAACAGACACAGCTGTCAGAGAAAACCAAGCAAATTGTGAAGTAGTCTCTATTCCACAGTGGGAGACCACTAATAAAATTCAGAAACTGAGATGTAAAATACAGAGAGGAGGGTTGCTTGCAGACAGAATAAGTCTGTGTCCAGAAAGACTTGAGGAGGCAAAGACGTTTTTACACTGTGTGACTTTGTAAATCCCCTTAATCTGATTTCATTTCTTAAACATGCTTTTAGTCTTTATTGTTCCTGGATCCCTTTGTAGGATTAAGAAAAATTACAAGTTACATTCTGTTCTTTCCTTCTTTCTGTTAGCCTTGCTGAGTTTACTATTCATATGATATTTCATTAAACTTTATAGCTCTAAAGTTTGTCTTTATGTGCTAACTGAAATTATTTTCCTGAATGTTTTGATTTCAATGCAGTAATTTATACATTTTCTATTTTAGCATCTTTAACAAAACAAATCATTAGTAATTTTTTAAGATGTGGGATGGAATTTCTTATACAAATTTTGTCTGGGAGATAGTTATATTAGTTAATTAGATGTAATGGTCTGACCACAGACCTTTTGGGATCCAAAGCCTGAATTCTTGTCAGTCATTCCATACTATTCTTCTGGAGCGGTGCACCAAATTTAATAAGCTTCACCAATCTGAATTTACTTGCTCATGCAAACTGGAGACATTCATTACGCCAAAGCATAACCACTTTCTAAGAAAGAAGTGGGGTTTGGTTGCTGGAACTCCTTGGAGTCATGAGAATTTCTTGTTTCTATGGATTCAAGATTTCATCTAGAAGCTTTCATCCTGAGATATCTCATTGACTTTATAATCAAACCCCTCTTTTTTCAAAATAAAGAAATACAGACCCATACACAGAGACACAGATTAAATCAATCTATTATCAAAGCAATACAGCAGTAAGGAAGGGTCTTTTGAAACAAGCTGCATAGCCTCATAAAAATTTTAGAAAGGTGGTTTATTCTTATGCACTTGGATGTGAATTTTAATAATTCACAGTAGAGTATCATGGGATGGAGTCCTGGAGGGAAGAGGGACCCAAGAAATCTGGTTAATATTCAAGGAGCACTTCCTCCAAGCTCAGGAGTGATGCATCCCAACAAAGAGGAAGTCAGGCAGAAACACCTGGAGGCTTGCATGGATTAACAGTGAGCTATTGGATAAACTCAAACACAAAAAATGAAGATGACAGAGGGTAGAAGCAAGACCCAGTATCCTGGAAGGAATAGAGAGAAATTGTCCATGCGGCTGGAGATCTAGTTAGGAAAATCAAAACACTTATAGAATTAAATCTGGCCATGGACATCAAGATGAACAACAAAAGCTCTAACCACAATCCCTAAGTCACAGCAGGAAAAGGCAGGGACTAGGACAATAAAGAACTGCCCTGTGTAGGAGGAGATCAGTTTCAAATCTGTCTAAGAATCTGAAGGTGGACAAGTCCATGGAACCTGCTGAGATAGAACTGTGAGTCCTGAGAGAACTAGAAGATGAAAAGTGGCTAAGGCACTATCCATCATATCTGAGAAGTTGTTGCAGTGAAGTGGAAAAGGGGAAACATAACACCTGTGCTTAAAAAGAGGGAAAAGGATGAACCAGGGAACTACAGGCCAGTCAGTCTCACCTCTGTGCCCAGCAAGATCATGGAGTAGATCCTTCTGGAAACTATGCTAAGGCATAAGGAAAATAATGAGGTGAGTGATGACAACCAACATGGCTTCAATAGGGGCATATTGTGCCTGAGAGATTTGGTGGCCCTCTACAACACAGTTGCAGCACTGGTGGATAGGAGAAAGGCAACAGATGTCATCCACCTGGACTGGTGCAAAACATTTGACAGTCTCCCATGTGACATCCTTGTTTCTAAATTGGAGAGCTATGGGCTTGATGGATGGACCACTTGGTGGATAAGGAATTGTCTGCATGACCACACTCAAAGAGTTGTGGTGGAGAGCAACTCAGCACTAGGACTGGACTGTTTAACATCTTTGTCAGTGATATGGACAGGGGGATTGAATGCACCCTCAGGAAGTTTGCCAACACCAAGCTGTGTGGTGCAGTCAATACGCTGGAGGGAAGGGATGCCATCCAGAGTGACCTTGATAGTCTTGAGAGGTGGGCCTATGCAAACCTCATGAAGTTCAACAAGGCCAACTGCAAGATCCTGCACCTGGGTCAGAGCAATCCCAACCACAAATACAGGCTGGGTGATGAGTGGGTTGAGAACAGCACTGTGGAGAAGGACTTTGGGGCATTGATGGATGAAAACCTGAATCTGAGCCCAGCAATGTGTGCTCACCACCCAGAAAGTGAATGGCATTCCAGGCTGCATCAAAAGTAGCGTGAAGAGCAGGTGGAGGGACGTGATTCTACCACTCTAGTCTACTCTCATGAGAACCCACATGGAGTACTGTGTTCAGCTCTGAGGCCCTCAGAATAATAAGGACATGGATCTGTTGGAGTGACTCCAGAGGAGGTCCACGAAGATGATCAGAGGGCTGGAGTACCTCTCCAGGTGAGGTGAGGACAGGCTGAGAGAGTTAGGATTATTCAACCTGGAGAAGAGAAGGCTCCAGGGAGAACTTACAGTGGCCTTCCAGTACTTAAAAGGAACATACAGGAAAACTGGAGGGACTTTTTTACAAAGACGTGTAGTGATAGGACAAGGGGTAATGGCTTTAAACTGAAAGCAGTTAAATTTAGATTAAATGTAAGGAAGTTCTTCACTCTTCAGTTGGTGAGGCACTGGGACAGGTTGCTCAGAGTGGTTGTGGATGTCCCACACTGGAAGTGTTCAAGGACAGGTTACATGTAGCTTTTAGCAACCTGGTTTAGTGGAAGTTGTTCCTGTCCATGGCAGGGGCGTTGGTACTAGATGATCTTTAAAGTCTCTTCCAACCCAAACCATTCTTTGTTTCTATGATAATCTTTTATTTGGCCCCATAACATTACTGTTGTAATGATAAAAAGTGACAGGAGAGGGCAGCAGAATATAGCTATGACCCCAGAACTATAGCAAATGTAATATTTGTAAACATGCCATTTGTATGTTTGATGGCTTTTCTGTATTCTCTGTATTCCGGTCCAGCTTAGGTGCCCGACTGAGGAACATTTTTAATTGTAGATATTAAGTTTTGAGTAGAAAGCCGAGTAAGATACTACCTTTGGTGAAATATTTAAATTCATTTGCGGTAAGAAAATTCTAGTCACATTTCATTCACTCTTTATTTCAGCTAATTAAAGGAGACATGGGCTCAAGTTTACATAAGAAGTACTAAATCCCTATTCTGTATTTATTGATTCTGAGGACAATGCATCTTGATATATTTGGGGAGAATATTTTAAGGCTCCTATTGAAGTTCACCTTTTGAGCTTTGTTCTAAATGTCACTCCCTGTCATGAGAGAGTTTTATATTTGTGTCCATCCTCCCCATGCCAAGAAAAGCCCTGCACACTCATTCTAAAATTCATCACTATGCCCTTCTGTCCACTGCTTGTGCAGAAGTGAAGCCTCTGTGGTACTCCAATGCGGTAGTGTGAGGTCAGGTCCTGCTGTAGGAGCAATGTGTGATGCATTCAGCTCAGGAACTATGGGTACTATTTGAGACAAATGCTGACTACTGTAACTGTCACTGTTGTGCCACTGATATATCTATAGCATAGAAACAGATACTAAATTTCCCCTATAGATGCTGGTATCTGAATTGTTCCAAATTTATTGTACTGACAAGCTGGTGACTTACTGTATTGGATGTTTGAATTTATATCACAAGTTCTCAAGTCATCAAATCAATAAATTTCTCATTCTGATGAGAATTCTGAGCACCTGTTTCATTTTGGCTGATTCTGCTACCAGCTGAATCCATCTGTATCCTGGTTTCACTGGGACAGAATCACAGGCCTGACATGTCTGTGGGACATCAACAGTTTGGAGTCAGGGCAGCTGCCCTGAGATGGCTACAGGTGTATCCTTTAGTCTGGAGAAGAGAAGGCTGAAAGGGGATTTGGTAAATGTTTATAAATATCTGAGGGCTGAGTGTCAAGAGGAAAGGGACAGCCTCTTCCCACTAGTGCCCTGTGGTAGGACAAGGGGGAATGGATATAAGCTGGAGCACAAGAGGTTCCACCTTAACATGAGGAGGAACTTCTTTACTGTAA
>JANHFX010025661.1:12407-30317 GCA_027560015.1 Chloroceryle amazona
CTGGAGCACAAGAGGTTCCACCTTAACATGAGGAGGAACTTCTTCACTGTAAGGGTCACAGAGCACTGGAACAGGCTCCCCAGAGAGGTTGTGGAGTCTCCTTCTGTAGAGATTTTCAAACCCCGCCTGGATGCATTCCTGTGTGACCTGTGTATGATCCTGCTCTGACAGGGTTGTTGGACTTGAAGATCTCCAAGGTCCCTTCCAACCGCTGACAACCTGTGATACTGTGTATCCCATCCCATAAACCTCACACTTAGTATAAAGGGGGAACTTTGCTTCTGATTGAGTTCTTCTGATCCTCTTTGGGCTCCTGAGGATTGCCTTCCCATTTATTGTGGCCACTGTATATAAGCTGGGCTGAGTATAGCTCTGTTGACTTCATAGTGACGTGGGTATTAGTTTTGCTGTTTCATTAAATCTGTTTTCATTTCAACCCGTGAATCTCCTCTCCTTTTCCTGGTCCCCCTTCTTGTCTGTGGAGGGATCATAAGGTGATAGAGCAACTGCTGTAGTTTAGCCCTGGATACAGGCTAAATGTAGACAACCTAAAAGCCCAAATTCATGATCACAGCTGCACAGCTTCTGTCCAGATTCCCTAACAGATATAATTCACTCATTCTGTATGCCTGGAGGACACATTACAGAGTGGGTTTATTTACCTCAGTCCTAAGTTTTAGTGCACCTCAGTCCTAAGTTTTAGTGCCTGTTGGAAAAGTCTGCAGACAAAAATTCCCTGCATGTTCTCAGAATAAGGAAAGCAGTAGCAGCAGCTGTGAGAGCACTGTCTCTTCTTCAGTGAGCCTCACAGACCATGGTGAGGGCAGAAAAGGCAACTTTACCATCCATTAAACTCTAGGCTTCACTGCTAACGTCATCATCTCTGGTTTTTCTTGTCATGGTGCTGCCAGGTGAAGGTATTGCTTGTGCTGCAAATTGAATTTTACTGCCTCATGTCACACAAAATTCACAGCCTCATTTAAACAAATGTGTCCTAATTATTAATGACTGGGCCTACATACTCAGCATGGTATGAGGAAACTCAGTATAGATCAGTTTCCAGAAATGTTGCAGCCCACTTTGGCCCTTGAATTAGGCTTTTAAAAACAACATTGTATTTGCTTCCCGCCTGTCACAATGAGCAGTACTTCTTCAGCTCATTATTTACATCTTAATATTTAAGCTGAGCACAATCATCTTGCCTAGGCCTGCAGAACAGACTTTTAGGCTTTGATCTTTAGCTATTCTTCTAATCACTGACCTAGCCTTCACCTGCTTTCTCAGAATCGGGACCAGTTTAGTGAGGCAGATGTTTTGGTGTTTGTTTTTTTTTTCTTTTTTCTTTTCTTTTGTTTGTTTGTTGTTTGGGGTTTTTTGTTTGGTTTGGTTTTTTTTCCATTAGATTTTAAAATATTTCCTCTTTTTATCTCCTTTTAATTTACTCTGTAACTCTGTGTGTGCGCAGCAACTTTTACCATAAGGATCTCTTCCTAGAAAACCATAAACAAAGAGAAGCCAATCTGTGTCAACAAAATGTAAATCAAAGTAGTCCTTGGCTTCTTCTCAAGGTACAAAATTATCAATCGCTTGACAATTTCCTCAGGGCTTGGTTCAATGCACAAAAGTCCTTCCTTGGGATATACTATCAGGAAGCAGATCATGACTAAAGACATTCCCATTGTGGACTGCATCTTCTGAAGATCCAAGAAGTCTTATTAGTGATAGCTAAAACTGAGGGTGACAGAGCATGATTGATAGACATAATGATTCTATTGTTTGGGATCTCTGTCGTGTCATTAATAGATTCTCAAAAGTGTGATTTTTAATTACCTCAAAAGCCAAGATATGCCAGCATGTTACCCAATTCCCTCAGGCCAAATTGCTTTGATTTACAGCAGTGAATTTCCTTTGACTCTGTTGAGCAGGATTTTGAGTGTGGGAGCTCCATAGCCTGATACAGGTCACTCTCTCACAAGAATCAAAGCTGTCTTCTCTTGAAATTACACAGGTGCCAGCCAGCAGGTGGAGGAAGTCCTGTGAAAGCCTTTTAGAAAATATACCTCACTGGTGTCATGATACAGTTCCTCTTTAATAGAATTTGAAGAGTCTCAAGTGGAAATTCTGTGTCCAAACTTCATTCATTGAGGTTCTCAGCTGTATAGAAATACATTTTAGAGAGGTAGAAAACACCTCCATTTTTCAAGCTATAATCAGTACTAGCCAATACTGTCTAACTTCATTCCACCTCACTGTGGAAGAGAGAGTTGGGTCTTGTGCTGACTTTGTAAGAGATGGTTTAGTGCTATAGGTAAGAGGTTAAAGACTCACAGAAAGCTTTTCCACCACAAGGTTAGTCAACAGACTGTCTTACTCTATAAGTAAGAGAATGGCTTGAGTCTCCTCTTTGCATAAATACACCCTTTTAGTGGCAAATATTTTCACATCTGCTTTGTTAGAGAGATGGTAAGAAAGCAGGCAACACTCTTTCACTAGTATTAGTCACGTTAGGTGATTTATCCACCTGATTGAATAGGCTGTGCTTTTTTCCCTCAAGTAAAGTCTGAAGTCTCACTTAGTTTCAGTAGATTCCCTGATGCTTAAAAAATTACTTGTAGTACTTGGTAAAAGAATTTATAAAGGAACAAAACATTGGGCTGGAGCATCTGCTTTCTCAGTGTGGACATCCAACTTTTATATTTATTTAAACAGGCAGGTGAGTGGTCTGTTCCCTAAGCTTCTGAAGCAGAGGTGGAATTTATGGAGGTCTTCAGGGTATAACTTACCTGTCAATGACAGTTATAATCATCCTACTACACTTACCCTGTCAGTGTCTCTGGAATAAGAAAGCAGACACTTTTCCCACTCTCTATCTATATTTCCAGACATTTACATTATGTTTTCACTTCTTATAACTGCTGCAGGATGCAGCCTGATGAATGAGTTATGCCTTCAGTGCTGGCTGACATCCAGCTGAACTTACTACCAGAATTTTAATGACATATCAACAGCAGCAGCAGCATGTTGGTAAGCTTTTTGCAGCAGTTTTGAGTTTCTGAAATCTAGTTAGAAAAGCCATTCCTTTATCAATAACAACAGCAAGAAACAAATTAAAAAATCTCACATGCTTCTACCAAAAAAAAAATAAATCCCCAACTTATTAAAAAGAGCAGAATGGTGTAAATGTTAACAATTACTGAGTGAAGTGGTTGCTGTGGTACCTCACACTGTATAACTTATTTGGAAAGCTGTTGAGCCTGGTTTAGTGAAAGGTAATTCTACTGTAGAAAATCATTCTCCTCTAGAGATGAAAATACCAAGTCTCTGTACATCATTACTCTAATGGTTAAGAAAAAGAACCATCATGAATTTAACAGTTATACATTGCTGCCTTTTCTGGATTGATCTTTGCTTAGTGTAAAGAAGTATATGGAAAAATAAAAGAGACTTAAGGCCTCAAAAAGGAGAGGTAAACGAAAGAATGGCTTTTTTAGTTTTCTTTCAATAATTCAGGCTCTCCAGTTATGTGGTTCTTTGGTTCATTAAACTAATGACTATTAGGTAATATCTACTTGTGAAACTGCTTTTCTCTCATTTGTAGATCTTCAAGTACATTTCAGACACCCAAGTGCTATGTATAAGCACAGACAACTGCTCTAAATTATTTTTTTTTGGTGAGACTCTTCTCATTGATAGCTTGAAGTGGAACATGAAACTTGTGACAGCAGTGATGTTGTAAACACAGGACCACCTGAGAGAAATGAGGATTTTCTTGCCTTTGTAAACCATTTTTAAGGGTCTGTATCTTTGTGTGGCTCACAGTTCATCATCAATTTAAGGACATGGGCAAAGATTCAGGCTAGTTGTCAGAAAGAATGATGGAAAGTCAAATTTACCTTCTAATTTTTTCTGTATGTTTGCAAAGCCAACATTTAACCACATTACGCTGGATGGCTGTTTGTGACCTCTTGGAGTGACGGGTATTACCATGATGAGAAAACATGGCCCTCCATAAAGCTCTACAAAACTGTAAAGTTCTGGCAAAAGGAGCATCACAATGACCCAGATGAAGGATTGAGAACAGAGGGTTAGTGTTGTACAGTACAGCTGTGAAGCTGTGTGTACCAGGGGGAGTTATATTTATTTGTTCTCTTTCCTCCCCTCTTATGCATCCTCTATGGAGTGCTAAACTCTGCTAGTAGATCTATCAGATGATTATTGGTGGCTTTTTGCACAGAAGCTCAAAATTATGGGTTTAGTTGTGATTTAGACATTAAACTACAGGCTACTTTAATGTGCATGACTTGAAATAACAGTGAAAGAAAAGAGAGAAACAGATATTCATTAATATTTCCTGATTACTGAGTAGGACTTGGCTTATTAGGAAAATAAACCCCAAACCAGACAACGTGTTTACCTCAGCTAGGAGTTACATATAAAGTATCATCCCCTCAATTATAGAGCAGACATGTTGCAATTAGCTACAAAGTCTTTGAAATTATATGCTCTGATCATTTAATGTTAATGAATTTTAGGAAAATGACTTTGCTAGAGTATATTTTGCTTTTGTAAAACATTAGCTACACAAAGTATCCCTGATTTAATAGTATTTAAATTAACCATTGTTCTACAATCAAATATGATCTCCTAAATTGCAATATAATATTTCAGAGAGAAGGAAATGAATGACTGCAATTTTATTTTCTCTGAGGTTTATGAGTATGTTTTATGGTTCAAATTAAAGAATTAATTGACTTCATTTTTCAGCAATTTAAATTTATGATAACTAGAACTAAGAATTACGATTTTAAAATCAAACAAGATAAAACCCTACTCACCTTGTCTACAAAGCTAAATTGCAATTGTCTTTATAAAAGTTCTGTTCTGCTTTAATAACTTATGTTAGCAGGATAAGTAGGCCTGGCTCTTAAAACAGAGCAAAAAAGGCCAGGGCAAGCGAATGGAAAATGGAGGAACACTGATTCCAGTAACTTTTACCATGTCCCTAGAGGAGAAACTGAAGGAATGAGATTACTCAAGTCCCCTTCTGAGACCTGAGTGAAATGGTAGAAAAGCCTAAGGAATAAACCAGGGATCTCCTGAGATGGGGAGATATTCTTAGGGAAATTGTTGGAATTGGCAATTCAGACTCCAGGTGGAAATTAGCATCAGCATTAGAAAACAGGCAAGTTTTACAGAAATCTTTGTATAATTAAGAGAGCACCAAAAATTTAATCTGACATTCAGTGCATAAAATAATCATTTATCATCAAGATTTTCACAGAATACCTGGGGTGTTTTCTACACAAGTGGGAATTCTCATTTGCTATTCAGAAAAAAACCTTGTTTTGAAAAACTGGCACTGGGCAAAAAAGAACCAGCAAATCTGGGTAGCTATAATTCCTAACAGCAGGATGTCTAGTGCTTTGAATTTATTGTGTCATGACAGATTACTTAGTTTAAATGTTATGCTGTGAAAAGTGAAAAATCGGGTCTAATACCTACTTGATATTCTATTGAAGGACTTCTACCAAATCCTAGTGTGAATCATTGTTCTGACTTTTGTCACAGAATTGGGCATATATGATACAAAGCAAAGTTATAGTCTCATGTCTGGACAGCTTGGAGGGCAGCAGGAAAATTTTATCTGTTCCATAAACAATGTGATGTCCTATGAATGAAACATTAAACACTATTTAGGTAAAAGGAATAATTTCTCATCCTAGACCAATTAAAAAATTTACTGAATGAAACCTTGGACCTTGTGTGTCAGACACTAATGGTTTCCTTAGTTCTGTTCTAGTTAGTTCATAGGACTGAACATAAGAAATATTTCTGGTCTTTAGGTATCAATCTCAAAAAAAAACCCCCAAACTTCCCAAAAACCAACAACAGAAAACTAAAACAAATCAAAACAGAAACAAACAAAACCAACCAAACAAAACACACACAAACCATCACAAAAAACAAACAAACAAACAAACAAAAAAACACAACAACCCCCACAAAACCCACCAAAACCAACCAAAAATAAAAAGTTCCACCAGGTCATCATGTTGAAAAATATTTCCAGTGGAAAGTTTCAGCATTTAATCAGAAGATCAAATATTCAATACATTCAGATATACTTCCATGGTCAGTTTTACAATTATTTCTTTTGGCATGCTGCCTTCTGAGACCCAGCAATGTTTGGATGTGATTTGGTACAATGCTGAGTCTTGAGGAAGAAGTGAGTCAGTAACAAATGTGCACTGATCCATGGTGATAAACCTTACCTGTTCCTTAGCAAGTGAAAAGGCAGGTCAGCTACACTTGTAATATCATAAACCTGAATCAGCAGTGAATCTGAATCTAAATTTTGCATATTTTCTCAGGGAATGGTATACATTACCAAAGTCCTATCTTTTTGTAATTAAGGTGAGTTTAAAGAGGGGAATTTTTGACCAAAAAAAAATTGTGAGGAAATCTCCTTTCACCAGCATAGATGGAAATATATTCTTAGAGCCTTTGATATCCAAGAGAGATCTGATAATGAGAAGAAAAAAGGAGAGAAACCGGGATATTATTTAAGGGTATATGGGAGATAAAGCTCATGTTGACTACTCTGAGGTGAAGGCATGTTCTTTGCTCGTTATTCTATGAAAATGTTTCAAAAAGCCTTGATTTTTTTTTTTTTTTGTACAAAACAGGACTTCCTCTGTCTTTTCCTGCTCAAACCTCCCAGTTTATTTTGAAACAGGTGATTAATTCTTACGGCCAAACATAAACAGGGGAGGCTTATATAGCATCCTTCTGAAGTCACAGGTGTCTCAGACCAGTCAGCTAGTAGAAAGCAAAGATTTAGATACTTTTTACTTAGTGTTCTCACTTCTTAGATAAGACATTACCAAAGTGCTTGAAAATACAGTCCAGTGGGTATTATAGGTCCAAGTCTGTTCTGAATCACAGTGATACAGAATCAGTAAGTTTTCATTTTGTAGTGATAGCATTAGACAGCATCCTTATGAGTACAAATAAAATGTGGTTTCTAGTGAGAAATTAGAGAAGAAATTGAAAGCAGAAAGATGATTTTCCATCAGGGAAAAAAAGCAAGAAATGAAGTAAAAGTAAAATGAAATGAGACACTTAAGTGGAACGAGTCAAACAGTGTAATATTAATGGTGGCTGTGAATTTTGTGTGGGTTTGGCTGAGAAAGTTCAATTAAGGAAAGATGAATGCATTTTTTTTTCCTTTTTATTTATTTTTTATTTTTTTTCCTCAGATTGCTTTCTTTGCTAGGACTGCAGGGCTGATCTCAGGTTGCTTAATATATTTGAAGAACCAAAATCTTCAGAGTCTTATACCAATGACAGTGCCTTCTGAGATGCTCACAAATTACTAGCATTGGAAAGCAAGAGTGTGTCTGTTCAGAGTAATCTGCAGCATTGTTCAGTGCCTGTAATATAGAAAAAAGAACAAGTCTTTTGTGTATCTCCACTAAGTCTTACTGAAGAAGAATTTGGCTCCAGCTTGTCAGACAAGGCATTTTCAGATGTAAACTGTCCTATCAGCACTTCAGTTTTTGATTCCTAGTAGGACATATTTGTTCTATGTGCATTTAGTAAAGGAAATATTTAAGGTAAAAGCATAACTTGGCTACTGGCTAACATTTATGAACAGTATGTACTTTTGCCTTTGAACAATAGCCTGGATATCCTGGATGTCACTGAGGTAATTTCACTGTCTGAGGGAGACACTGCCAAAGCATTTATAACAAGAACAGGCAGTAGAGGGAAAGATATGGGAGCAGATATAATCCTTCTTCTGCTATTAGTATGCACTTCCAGCCCAGCAGAAGGGTGGAAAACCATTAAGGGAACATCCTGGTGGTTGAATATCAGTTTACTGTATTATTTCTTGAATATTACAACCACTTGTGACTTAATTCTCAATGTACAACTTAAATTTCTTATTGGAAAAGGCAGATATGAGACAGCAAATCAAGACAGGCAATCCAGAATGAATCCATATTTTTGAGCAATCCATCTGAACTCCAGTGTATGACCTCAGTTCTGCCTTTGGTCTCTAAGCCTCATTTCAAATGTCCAGCCTTCTTCTGTCTCCTTCCTTCCCTCCCTTTCCTCAGCTGTAGCCCCTCCAGAGGACCTGTTCTTTTCTCTACATGACACTTGCCTACATCATTACTAATGAAACTGAGGGTATTGAAAACATGGGAAACACCACTAGCTACATACCATAACCAAAATAATTTAGTTCAACAATTGCAATTGTAGGCCCAGCAGCACAATTTAATGGTGGTTTCGATTTGATTCATTATTTCTCTTTATGAATGGAGAACATATAGTACTGGGATGGATAAATTCTGTGTTAGGTCTAGTAATTTTGACATCTTAGCTCCTACTGAAAAAGAACATTGGAATTTGAAAAGAAGTTCTGATAAGGATTTTATCGTAAAATATTGAAAAAAAAACCAAAACCAAACAAAACAGTACAAATTCTGAGGGAGGCTCTTTGAGATATGACAAATAAAATAGCACAGAGAAATTCCAAAGGACACTAAGTTGCAGCAGTTCTGTGACAGCCTGACTGTAAGTAAAGTCTTCTAGTATAGTTAGATTGTAAAGTTAAGTAGATTTGCACCAAGAAATTCTGTGACTGCAGAATACTGTAAGCAGTTAGTGAGTTGATCAATCTGATTTCTAAAATTTCCAGTTTTCAAGGTGCATTTTACTTAGGACGGTAAGTATGAAAGCCTCCAGATCTAGGCTGAGTATACTGAAATGAATTGAATGCCATTGTGTGCAGTGCTGCATAGTATTTCTTGTAACTACACAGTGTTCTGTATTTTGAAGCAAAGATCTTTAAAGCAAAGATTCACGTCCAATGTTCTTAGCAGAATATTGAATATCTGAATTACTAGCAGCTTGGGACAGGAAAATAGTTTGAGCTGAGGCTAATGAGGAAAGAGGCTAATGAATGGGTTTTCATCCATTTCATCCATTTCATCACTAATGCAGGATCATAAGATGCATCCATATTTCTAACTTGAAATTGTAACATATCTGGCATGGGACTCAGTTGTTCATTTTGCAGGAAGTAGAATATTTGACTTTTAACTGATATGGTATTAAATTGTTTCTATATATATACTGAACCATCTCTTTAGAAGTGAAATATTGTAGAAGTTTTGTGTCACACGTGATGAAAGGAGGACTTGCTGTCAGGGCTTTGATTTCCCATCTCTCACTAGAACTTCATTCGTGCCGTTTAATGCAGTGGCTAGGTGGGATTTTTTTACGAAGCCTCCTACACTGGAAAGATTTTATTTGATCTCCACTTACAGGAACATCAATAATTTGCATATACCAAAGTGGTGCTTCTTCTATTTTGTAGAAAGTAATTGGATTTCTGTAAGAATATTCCTTGAATGATTTATAAGACAAGTAGGGATTTGACATCTATTGTGAAATATCTGCAAAATTTGTTCTACAAATTAATTTGTGCTACCTGTCTGTCTACTTCATTAGTAACATTGTCTTTTGAATTCTAATATCTATGTAGAACAAAGACTTCAGCCTTCAACTACAATGCAGTCTAAAATGTGAGGGTAAAAATTATGACAGAACATTTCCCTCCTATGCAGAGGGACTATTTCACAATAATTGACACTTCCTTGCTTGGGTGATGCATGTTGACATGCAATGTAAATTTTTTATAGTGGAAGATGAAAGTCATTTATTATTTACCTCTAACACATAGATTAGAGGCTAAGATAAAATTACCTCTGCATTTTTTTACCTTTTTTTAATTAAAAGCAATAAATGTAGATAGGTAATTTTTGGAATGAATCAGAAATTTCTGTGTTTTAAAATTAAAGTTGTGTGAAACAAATGAAGTGTCAGATGTTGTGTTTTGGAGAACATTATGTTCCTGAAGCTCTAGAATTTAAAAAAAGGGGAAGGGAGAGAGAAAGAAAAGTTTTTTTAACTAGATGGTCCTTCAATTTAATTGACACATTAAGGAACTGTTCCAAACGTTGTAAATAAGTGTGAAAGAAGTTTCCGAGTTCAACACTCTGCATGTCCACTTACCCATGCAAAGAATGGGCAAACAGTCTTGCTAGTTATGAGTAAATATAAAGTTGGTGAAAATTTCTGCAATGGAGGGGAATATGATAGTTCTAATGTAATAAAAAGTTTAACAAGAATTAGTTGACAATGCTTTATTGCTGTAAAGTAGCATTTCTCCATTTTGCTCCTTGTATTTATGCTAGATTATATCCATTGATAATTTAGCTCATATTTCAGAACTAGCTTAAAAACCATTTATCTCAAAATAGTTAATGTATCATTTTTCTAATTGCAAAGTCAAAATGATACAGTTGTGTGTTTTTTTTTTCCCCTTGAGATTTCTGCGGTATCCAAAACATCAGATGCAAAGCTTTTCAATAGCTAGAGTGTGTACAATGAAACAAATCCTCATTGTAAGAGAAGTGCTGTTGCTTTGTAAATAAGCTTGTTTAATGGACAAGAGATAATCTAGTTTCCTCTCAATCAGCTACCTTTTCTTCTAAGGGAAGTGAACAATTATAAAGATGTGACTGAAATAAATAAAACAAAAAATCCTGAATCTTGGGGTCAGATTCTGTCTTCATCTGTAGTAGTATCAGGGAAGGACTCAGTGGCAAAGGCCAGCAAAAAAGGCTTATGCACTCAGTACCTTCTTCACCTTCATGCTGCCAGGTAGACAGGCAGCAGGGTTTGGGCTGTAGAGCTGTAACCCACAGTAGACAAAGATTGAATTTAGAAAACTAGACAAAGACATGTCTATGGGATCAGAGAAATGCACCCAAGAGTACTAACAGTGTTTCTGTGAGGCTTCTCTCACCAGTTTTGAAAGGTCATGATGAAGACGTTCCTAATGACTGGTTAAAGTGATCACACCCACTTTGAGGAGAGGCAAGAAGGAAGATTCAGGGTACTACCCACCTATCTGCCTTATCGCAGATTATGGAACAAATCATCTTCAATATTCCCCAGTCATGAAGAATACCTAGTATTTCTGAAGTTAATATTGCTTTATCTTTTTGGCATGAATTTTTCTGTCCCCCAGCAGTTGATGATTTTGAAAGGTTTCATGAAAGTTGAAGGCCACATTTTTAAGCCATTCAAAAAAGGAGCAGTAAAGTTCCCTGGAGAATGAGAAAATCCTTTAAGAGAAAAATTGAGCAGTTCTGTTTTAACTTTAAGCAGAAACTTCCTCTAGTTTTGCCAGCACCTGATCTGAAGATAGGATAATTTAAAACAGAATGAGAAAACCTTGTCCTCAGTATACACAGATCACTTTGAAAAATAAAATGACACTAGGGGATTTACATTTTTAATGTTTTAAATTCTTTAATATTTTTTCCTTTTTTTTTTTTGTTTTGTTTTGTTTTTCTTTTTTTGAGTTTATTCTTGCTGTGTCTGCAGGTTTTATTCAGAGAAAGGGCATAAATAGTATGGGTAATCACAGATGGGCTGAGGGGCAGAGCAGAAAGCACGCCAAAGGTGGAGGCAGGTGAACAAAGCTGATCTTCTATGGTGATCTTTGATACTCGAATTCATGTTTCGAAAGGTTTTTTATGTGCAAAATGTTAATTGACTCGTACGGAAGACATCACTGAGTTAACAGGAAAAATGTAAGTTTGCAGTGGGCTTCAACTCCAGACTTTTTTAATGAAGCTGTCATTGTTTACAGATACAATCTTGGAATTATAGGTAAAGGGAAACTCTTCAGAAGAATATTTTTCTACGGCAATTTCATTTTCTCTGAAATGTGTTGCTACTTTCTGCTGTCACTTGATTTACAAACTGGAAAGCATTAGCTGGCTAAACAAAATACCATGCATTTAGCCATCATAATTTTGTTCTTAAACATTTGCAAATGCATCATGAGAATTAATTTTTTTCATAATGTAGCAATGAAGGTGGTATTTCTTGGTATTTTAGTTTTATCTGAATTTCTATAGGACGTGAATTTTAGTGGCATTATGGTATATCATAGTCATTCTTCTCTTAAACCAGTATTGTACTGTATAACCTTAAAGTCTACCCCAACCGTGGAATTAGTAATATAAATCCTTCTGTGTGCTCTTTCCCCTTCTTCATTAATGCTGTAACTGTAGAAAGCACATTTCCTAGAAAGGTCAAAGGAAATTGCCTACAAAGGGCAAGTATTATATCCCATGATACCATTAGCACCAGAACCAGTACTTTTAAGAAATTTTATTCAGATCAATTAGAGCACATGGACTAAACATAGGATATTCATATTTAAACATCAAAGTTAACTAAAATCCAAAGAAAGCATTTGTCAAGAGCACTTCCTTTTTATGCACAAATTTTCTGTCACCTCTCTTATCCGTGGCTGCTTTATATCTTCAAATAGTGAAATCTGCAGGTCAGGGGCTATGCCCCCATCTTGCAATGTTAGAGTTGCTCTTGGCAAAATGGACACCAGGTGTAAGATTTGCTATTTAATTGTAACAGCACCATCAAAGCCCATCTCCGGTTGGTCTTGTTGTGTTAGATACCAGACTAGGAGTAAGAATCTGCAATTAAATTTTTCTTATTTGAAAAAAGTACCTGTAGGCAGAGAAGTTTTCCTATTATAGTGGACATAGCAGTGCTGCCTGGCA
The DNA here is from genome assembly GCA_027560015.1 of Chloroceryle amazona. NCBI lineage: Eukaryota > Metazoa > Chordata > Aves > Coraciiformes > Cerylidae > Chloroceryle > Chloroceryle amazona. The sequence continues at coordinate 25,085 of JANHFX010025661.1, forward strand.
GCTATTGCAGAACAAAGGTAACAGCCAATCTTTGCTTGTCACTGGTACTTGAGAAGAAAACACATCAGGATACAAGTGGGTCCAAACAAGTTTAGAGCTTAATTGTTTTTATTGCAAGGCAGTGTTCACAAGATTAATGAAATACAATCAGAGAAGTTTTTACTAAGAACATAGTGGAAAACCAATATAATAATATGACAGAAGGTTTGACATAGATTACTGCTGCTTCCTGTGACTGGAAGCTTTCTCAAACACTTCATATCACATGGGTCAGAGGCCCACAGTCCTGTGTCTCACACAAGAGAGAAACAGAAACCTGCAACGTTAATGCATGAAATATGGCTACTAAAGTGACAGAGCAGAAAATGAAGGAGAGAAAACCAGTGTCTTGTGTCTGTCTCTATGTATTAGTTACAATGGATGACTACATGGATGACTGAATGACCTTGTCTGTCTGAAGGAAGACACATCTGCTATCACTTGTGTTTTGTACCACGGCAATGGCATGAAGTTTATGTCTCCTCCATGAATGGATCATTAGAACCACTTTAGATAATCTTAAGGTACATTATCTGAAAACGATGGGTTTCATAGGACAGTAAGTTGTGGATAAGAAAATAGTTGGTATTTGGATTTACTAAATTTCCTCTGCATTTGCAGGAGTGAAAACAAACCTTTAATGTGATACCATTTATAACCAGCACTGAAATGCACTGCCAATGTATTATAAAGAATAGTTATTTCTTATCTTCTGCCACACTGTGCAGTGCTTTATTCCTCTGTTTTAATCAGTGCTTACTCTTTCCTTACCAAGTGAGCACTACCTGCATGCAGGTGTGTAGAGGAATAAATATCATGTGTGCCAAAACTCAGAGAAGCCAAACACTGATGGTTTACTCATGACGCTCAGCTCAATTTCTGGTTCCAATCAGCTGCAGATACAGTGTCTGAAAGCACATTTCTGAATGAAGAATCTGTTTTCTGAAGTGCAAGGCTCATAATTCTGAGGTGATCACAGCAATCAGTTCAAAGGGCTTCACAGAAATGAATGGAAACTTATTTACAGCTTCTATCTATATCCATACTTCACACCAACAGGGTGACCTGCAAACCAGCTGTTTAAAGTGCCTGGGCTCTAAAACCAGATCCGTGAGGATCTTAAGCTCCTGTTTATTGAATCACACTGATTAATACATACTGCTGGGGGCTGAGAGCAACAGCTATTTTTGTAACTTGGGTCTCATGTAGGAAGGGAGAGATTATCTGACAGAATCCAGCTACAACCATTCACTCTGTCAAAGACAGCAGTGTGTCTTACATATCATGGTGTTTAATGTCTGCCTGTCCTCAAGGGAGTTTCTAAAAGTATATGTTCCTGTGTCTTAAAGACCTCTAAGACACCCTTTGTTATCCAGAGACAGTGTATGGAGTTTTAAAAACCTTTGGCTTAGATGTGGTTGGTTTTTGAAATCATTTTCCTTTCAATGTGGCAAAGACAACGAAATAACATTGATGTACAATATGTGTTCCACAAAAATAAAAATAATGGTTAAAAAATGCATTGCATCTTAAGGTTTACATTTCTAGGACTATTCTTCAAGGGAATCCAATTAATTTGTTCTCTGAGCTTAGCTATAACACAGAATGAGGCTTTAAATCATAGACTCATAGAATCAAAGATCATATAATGTCTTGGGTTGGAAGGGACCTCTGAAGGTCATCTAGTCCAATTGCCCTGCAGTGAGCAGGGACACCTTCAACTAGATCAGGTTGCTCAGAGCCTCGTCAAGCCTGACCTTGAATGTTTCCAGGGATGGAGCTTCCACCACTTCCCTGGGCAACCTGTTCCAGTATTCCACCACCCTCATAGTAAAGAACTATAGTAAAGAAACTCATAGTAAAGAAACTTCTTCCTAACATCCAATCTAAATCTACCCATCTCTAGTTTAAAACCATTGCCCCTCATCCTATCACTACATGCCCTTCAAAACAGTCTGTCTCTAGTTTTCTTGTAGGTCCTCTTCAGTCTATTTTATAGCCCTCTGCTTTGAGAAGTTATACCTTTCTCAGAGCAGAAGACTATAAAATATCCTTTTAAACATAAGTTGACCTTCAAATAACTTACAGGATCATGACCTACAGGAACAAAACCAGTTACCTAGAACTAGTCAGTAATGAACAATTTCTCACTAAATCATTTTTTATGAAATTACATGGAGACTAAAATTCTCTATAGACCTCAGTAATGCTATTGTAATTAGTGTAATTTTTTATCTTGATGGTCTTTGTATCAAATAGTAAATTCACAACTGACCTGAAAATTATTGGTGGCTAGGAGAGTGTTAGGAGGAAACACTATATATGCTCACTCTGTTCTTAATTTTCCTTAGCCATCAACAAATGGCTGCTCTTCAAGATAGATTCCTGCAATGCAGACACTCTTTATGTGTAGACATATGGACATCTGTTCAGATGTCCATCAGTGCTGTCCAGGATGTGGTCATTAACATAATGAATAGTACTATGAATACAATTAACTTTATTAAACTGTCAGGTTAAGAGTTTACAATATCCATGCTTAGATATTCTGAGTTATTATATTTAGCCTACTGAGCTATTATGTTGTACTTTATCATAAACATCAGCAGCTTGAGCAATGATTCTGAATTATACCTTGCTATATATTCTTATTCCTTCTCTCTAATTTTCTCTTCTGCTTGATATCTTTATTCCACATACTTCCTCACCTTTTTATGATGATCATCATAAAATAAAACTCCATCCATAAGCTTAAATGCTTCTCAAAGTAGAATAAAGTCAAGCAATGCACATAAAGGATACTGCAACATTGTGCTGCTGATGGTAAATACTGAAATATGTGTATGAATAATCTTTCTGTGAATAATTCAAGTAAAAAAAAAAGACAAGTTTAATATGACTGGTGTCCTTTTTATCACACAATGACACCAGCTTGACTGTATTCATGGAAATCTTTACTAGGTGACGTTATCCAGCAGATACCAATGAGCTGTATGCATAGGGGGACCTTTCTGAGGTTGCAAATGATCCAGTCAGTACTGACAGGGGAGCTTATTATAAATTGTCTCAAACCCAGGAAATAAACTTAATAAAAATGTGTCTGAGGTTTATGCACTTTGAATTATGCAAAGCAAACCTCCACCTCTGGGAGGGGGTGTGCCCCACAAAAAAACCTGTTGTCGTCTGCTCTTCCTTTGTGGATGAGCAGCAATCTGTAGCTGCTGTTGCAGTTGAACAAGCGAGAAATTTGACCGCTTACACTGAAGCAAGCCCTGTTTATACTATGTCAAAGCAAGTCCCTGAAGGAGAGTAAACTGTTTGACTAAAGAATGCTTTATTTCTAATGCTTTCTGTCATTTCAGAATTTTCTGTATAAACACTGAAGATTATTTAACTGGTCATTAATTAAAAACATGATAACTTGGGGGGTTTTTGCTTAACACTGGAATACTTCACATTTGTTATAGAAATTATGTCTGTTCTTATCTAAAACATACATCTAGTCTACAACAATTCATCCATTAAAGAATTTATTTCATGGGTTGCAAAGATGCACTACATAGTCAAATTGCTTATGCAGCATCTGGACATTTAAAGGTCTCCGTGGTGAAAATTGGTTTTTTGGTTTAACTAATCAATGTAACCAAACAGAATGATCAAGCCTTCCAATTCCCAATGACTTACCCGGTGGTATTGCTTTTCCTTTTAATGTTTTTTGAAAAGTAAAACTGTAACAGCATTTGATTTGTCATGGTTTTGATGCATTATATATTGGTGTTAGCAGTAGAGGAATCTCAAGATAACATTTTACCTGTATGAAGTATCTTCAGTGTAGACAGTATTGTCGATTCTTAGTATTTTTTATCACAATATGACTGGACTCTAACTTCAAGTGATTTTCTCTCTTGATGATTAAAGTAATTTCTCTTCCTGTTCACCATAATTAAATGCTTTCAGTCAACAGTAAAAGTTATGGGTTAGTAGCAACAGCTTAATTGGAAATAGGCTAAGACATATTTGTTTCACTTCAAATGATAGTCTTCAAATCATGTAAAAGGTAAAAAGTTCTAATGTCTGACCTGTGGCTGCTCTGTGATTATATGAGAAACAATACTGAAAGTAGACTGTAGAGTTAGCTACCAATTTCATAACAATTTCTCTCATTTTTTAGAGGAGTTTCCCTTAAAAAGCAGAAGGAAAGAAAAATAAGTGATCTTTATTCTTTGCCCAGGCAAGAGATATTACAGTCTTGGAAGCTTTACTCAAAGAAAACATACTAACATCCATAAAATATGTTTGCCATAAAAATATTCTCATAACACTGCTAATCAGAAGAATGCTGTTCATTTATACCAGGTCCTAAGAACTTATGTTATGGCTAACCAACGTTGGACATGAAAATTGGGGAAAATATTTTGCCCTTGATGAGGGTTGAAATCCACATATGTTGAGGGAAGAGTGCCTTCAGCATCTTTAGATACTCTTCTACTTTGCTCTGGGCTTAGATAGATTAAAAACATTTGTGCTCTGAACACACAACTCTAAAGTAACAATAAATATTTGTAAAGGGCACAAATTGGAAAAGCTTTGGGGCATGTAGAATCAGGGGTCAACAGAGCTGCAGGGGTGGCCTTCAAAGCATGTATATAAAAGGAGGTAAATGTCAAGAGACAGGAACAATAAGGTAAGAGCTTCAGGAGTGGCTGTGTGGTCGAGCTAGTGGCATCTCTGAAGGGACTGTGACCCATGGAGGTCCCATGTTAGAGCAGGGGAAACAAGGAAGAAACAGGAATAAAAGGGTAGGAAGCAAGAGTGGCATAAAGAGTGGCATGCACTGATCCCAACCTCCTGTGACTCCTTTTCCTTCACCAATGGGCCTGAGCATAGCCTGCAGTAATAACAAGGGGTTAAACAAATGTTTATGTTAATTTACAGTAAATTAAGTTAAAATCCCTAGGCTGACTCTATTTTTCCTGTGACTATATTTCTAATGGTATGGAGAGAAGAATGCTTTGCACTGGGGTATTAAAAATTTAACCTGTGGAATCATTTATCAATTGCACTGGCAATTAATATAATGTGGAGCTGGAAGTTTCAGAAGCATTTACTATCCTGCAGTTCCTTTCCTTTCCTTTCCTTTCCTTTCCTTTCCTTTCCTTTCCTTTCCTTTCCTTTCCTTTCCTTTCCTTTCCTT
>JANHFX010025662.1:0-10335 GCA_027560015.1 Chloroceryle amazona
GTTGGATGCCATGAGACTGAGCCTTCCTCACTGCTCCGCACCAGCTCCTGGTGACGCTTTTGCGCATCAGCTCTCCTTCCTCCTTCACAGATCCCACTCTCAAGACTTTCACACAAAGCCTTTGAAGAGTTTATGGCACCTTTTGGTGAGCCAACATAAACATGACTGCATCCCTGCTGAACTGAGATGCTCAGGGAAGGTGCAGGTCAGGGAATGACCCCATGGAGGGAAGTCCTTTTGCTCCTTAGTCACAGGAAATCTGCTCCAGTATCAGAAAGCTACAGCTCCTTCTTCCCCCTTGCTTTCTCCCAGGCAACACTCTAAACCCAGGGAGAGCTTTAGTTCTATGATCAAAAGGTTTTACTGCCTCAGAGCAGCACAGCTGACTATCTGAGAAAAGGGACAGTTCACACCTGGGTTAGAGGGGGAGGGTAAGCGACCATAAGGCAAGATACAGAAATAAAGATAGCAAAGCATATGCAAAGATTTCCTCATGAACGTGAGAGTTGCCTAAGATTTAAGGTCACTTGCATTCAGACTAATATAGCACTTTTCTATTCTTCACTTACATGCTACAAGTTGGGTCTTGATGCACTTTTAAAAAATCTATGCCATCCAACCAGCGCTTCATATGCCATGCCTTATAATTGTAAGATTAGTCATCACTTAGTCCTTCTCATTTCAGCATATTCAATTCTGACTTTTGCTTCTACCCACTTATGATAATATACAGTTCCATGAATTCATTATCATTAGACAATATCTCTCTGCCCTCTAGAATGCCGCTTTCACAAAACCAAAAGTATTCTGTCTGTTTTGGGTCCATACCTCAGTGATCTTCAACTTTGACCCTTCCATCACAGAAAAATTGCCTCATTTATCTCCCATGATTGCTCAGAAAGCAAATTAGGTGCAATGTAGTTTCTGGCAGCCCCCACTGACAGCTGATGTATTCAACTTTGCATCTTAGCACAGGCAACCACGGCACTTCCCCACCGAAGTTCTGGCCTTAAATAAAGGGAGCCTTTCTCAATTCCTCAGTTTGCAATTTTCTTCCTGTTGTAGCTAATGTCACCTGCATAGGCACCTGCACTACTTTAAAGCTGGTATGTGCACACAATAACCAAAAACCCTATTAGATATCCCAACAAATGAATGCTTGTGGTACTAGTGAGCCGACTTCCTAGGTCTCAGCTGCTCCACCTACTGCAAAAACACTGTGTGCCACAGCAACTGGAAAGGATGAATTTTTCCACCACAGTAAAAATAAAGGGTGTGTTCTCACTTCTCTTTGAATACCTGAAGACCATGAGGGAGCAAGAATTTGTCACTATTTGCTGAGACTTTAGTGATAAACAGTTCCAGGCTATTATACAAGGCCTTGTGATGGGGTTTCGGACCCTGAGGAAGATAGAGCTTTCACATGTGCCTTTGCCCAGCGCACAAGCAAGACAGTCATGCCAAATTAAGATTCTGCAGCACACACAAATATTTTCACTGATACCACGAAAACCTCAGTATCAGAAATTTGAGTTGAAGGGGACCTTCCCCTTCTCTGATACTCCTTATCCCCTACAACAGACACAACTCTGCTCTGAACAAGTGAGTTCAAGGCCCAAGACATTTGGGAGGACACGGAATCATGCTTCTGACAACTGAAGAGGAAAACAGGTACATGAGGACACCATTCAGACCTGAGGGTAAAAGGTATGGGAACAGGCACAGACAAGACTCAGCCTCACTAGCATGCCCTGAAGACCCCAAAGCTTGGACATACCAAGTTCATGAGACCCCAGCCTCTTCAGATACTGAAAATAACACAAATCAGCATAAGCAAGACATGGCTATATGAACTGCGGTGACAACACTGGCTAATGTATTTCCATTGATCCAAACAAAAGTTCCATAAAGTTAGTTTCCCAAACCACTGTTCCTTAGCTTCATATATTTTATTTTTCCTGGTTTTAAGTGATAACAGAACAAATTCTGTTCAGTGATGTTACTTTTCAGCTCAGTTCTTCTAACTGCACTGTCTGAATTTAACAGCCTGTTTTTGCAGTGTCTGCTGCTGGCAGACATGTTTAGAGTCACTACCAAGGGTTGGTGTGCAGACCAAGGCCACTGCTGGATCTTGTGTATCACATTGGGCAGTGCAGAACGTAAAAGGCCGCACCTGCAGGGAGTAGTGGACAGGGCAGGTGACCTCAAACTGACCAATGGAGTATTCCAGACCATATATGTCATATTCAGTATAAATCTGAGGGACCAAGTGGGTCAATTTCTTCCAGATTCTTCCTCTCTTCTTCAACAGCTGGCATCTGAGGACTCTGTCCATTCTGCGTTCAGTCCTGATCTGTGTGTTCCTGAATCCAGTACCAGAATCCAGCTCCTGAACACAGTTCCCATCTGCTGCTGCGCCCAGTCTGGGACTTTCCCAGTGCTTACTCCGCAGCACCAGTGGTGACGGTGACGTAATTGCCATTGGTGGCTTCAATACTGGTTTTGTATTTATTTGTATATATTCCATTTTTATTATTATTCTCATTAAAGCTGTTCTACTTTCCTTTTCTAAATGGTAAGTCTCTTTCCCTTAATCCTGTTCTCTTCCCCTTTATGGAGGGAGGGGGCTTAACAGAGAGCATCTGTTATAGGTCTGTCTGGCTGCCCTGACCATAAACCTTGACACACTGGATTACAGAAGCCAAGAAAACTTAACATAAGAATTCCAGCTCCTGGGATTAACCATCTTTCTCCTATGGACACTGACTCTTCTCTGCAAGCTCTGTTGCCAACTTCAGCATCTTCTTGTGCTTATTTTCAGAAGGTATATAATCATAAACTTTTTAAACTCTGCTCTGAAGCTTAAGAAATTCCTTCCATTTGAATCCTCGCCTTCTTAGGTACGCTGCTGAAGTTCAGGACCAGAGGCCAGAAACTGCACGCCGAGTTGTGCGGCATAAGCTTCAGCAGTGACCAGAAGTATATTTGATGTTAAAACTCACCTATAAGCCCAGAAACTGCCACTCAGTTTTCCACAGTCATTCAGTTAAAATGCTTTCAGCTTCACAAGAGTTGAATTTCCTTTCAGCAATGCTGCTGACTAGTTTTCTTTGCCTAAGAGTGTGTTATTTTGCAATATTTTATTTCACACCCCCCTTAAAGACCATCAGGAGGATCAGTCAAACAATTTTCCATATCAAGGAAGCAAAGGGAAAGCTTATAGTCAGTATGAGAACAAGATTCAAGTTTAGACATATTTGTAGTGTTTGTTCACACAGGAAGTCAAAGCTCAAGTTCATTAGCTCAAAGGTATCTCCATATATATGGGGCCCTAGTTTTTGGCTCTTGTAAATTATCCCTCTCTGATGAGCAAATTAATTTTGTGCAAGCTAAATTTGAAAGACACAGAGAAAGAAACCACAACATAACAATAATAAGATACTTCAAAGACATCCAGCTTATTTGTTTTGCTTTATTGCTTTGGACGATTCATGTTGGACACCTTGTCCAAGCTGGAATTGAGCACTATCGTAAGTGTTCTAGTTGCAACAATTAACATACTTATCACTGAAGGAACAGGTAGAAGTAGAATTAGCAAAAATAAAAAAAGCAAAGCGAACATCGAGTTGTGAATTTGTATCAGCTCGAAGACCAACATCAGCACTTTTAACCTCCACGCTACAATCAAAACCATATAACTTAGTATGAGAAAGATAACAAGTTGTAAGTCTTTGAGTAATATCTGAATATTACCGGATGCCTTAAAATCTTTTGTTGTCTTGGCTGAAGGAGTTTCAAAACAAACAAGAGGAGGAGGAAAAAAAAAACCAAACCAGTCCTGAGACTGCACCGTCTGTCCCAGAATAGAATCATAGAAATGTCTGGGTTGGAAGGGACCTCTAGAGGTCATCAGTCCAACCCCCTTGATGAGAGCAGGGACATCCTCAACTAGAGCAGGTTGCTCAGAGCTCTGTCAAGCTCCACCTTGAATGTCTCCAGGGATGAGGCCTCAACCACCTCCCTGAGCAACCTGTTTCAGTGTTCTACCACCCTCATGGTAAAGAACTTCTTCCTTACATCTAGTCCAAATCCACTCCTTTCTAATTTTGAAGCATTGCCCCTCGTCCTTTCACTACAGGCCTTTGTAAACAGGCCCTCTCCAGTCTTTCCATAAGCTCCCTTCAGGTACTGGAAGGTGGCTATTAGGTCTCCCCAGAGCCTTCTCTTCTCCAGGCTGAACAATCCCAGCTCCCTCAGCCTGTCCTTGTAGGAGAGGTGCTCCAGCACCCTGCATTAACAATTCCCATATGTATTGGCTCTGATAGCAGGTGAAGAACTTCTCTAGGTATTAAAAAAAAGGAAGAAACAGATCTATAAAAAACTTGCTTGGTTAACATTCATGAAGCAATTTTGTTCTCCCAATGGAAGAAATACTCACAGGATTATGTAAAAATACAAGAAAAATAGTTATGGTCAATTATATCAGTAGTCCAAGTCCTACAGCTGATCTTAAAGCCAACAAATCCAAATATTTTCCTTCCTTACCTGTCCAAAGCAGCACAGCTGCACATCATGCCTGAACTGTCTTATTAGGCCTGTCCTGTGTTTCAGGTGGTGATTTTAAGACACAGAGCTTCTAACTCTGAGGTGATTCAGATCCATCTTGGCTGTGGGATAACAGTTTACTTGTACCTTCCTTATCTATAATGCCCTGCCCAAAAGCTGAATGATGATGCACATGGTGAAGTCTTGTCTGCATTTACAAATGGTGGCAGGAACTTGCGCTTGATGTAGTCTAAAAAGAATATTTTACTTGCACACAGTTTAAAACCCTCAGAGAGGCTTATTTTAACTTGCTGGTGCTAGCATTGATTTTAATACTATCTAACTCTTCTAAGAGTTATTTCTCCCCCATGTAGAGGTATGAAAGAAGAGGCTGGGTGCATATATGTTCACAAGCAGCAATGCAGCCATTCTAGCACAAATACATCATACAGCATGATTTACTGGAAAACTTAACCTGCTGTCCTGCCATAAATCTCAACATGAAAACAGGGTTCTGTATGTCATGTACAATGAAAAGCATACAGAAGGAGAAAGGGCAAAGGAAGTTCCTCATCAAAGAGAGAGAAGAGCGAGACAAGACAGATGAAGGTGTAGAAGAAGCCAGGTAAGACCCTGATATATTTAGAACTCTTTGATTAATAAAGAGTGGAAAGCATATTTTATATATTAATCCAGACCATATTTTTATAAATCAGTGCTGTTTTAGTATCAGTACTACACATACTTACAAACAGTCCTACCTTAGAAAGGACAAATTCCTTTACTTTTTCATTTTACAGGGACATGAAAGAAGATTCTGTTTGCAAACATGATGCTGAGCACTGAAGTTTTCAGTGGCTGCACCAGGGCTGTCTGAGGAACATTCACCACTACATGAAGAATAGCTGCATAATATTCTTTCCACCTAACATTATACAGAATGACTGACAACAATACTAATTTCTTAAATCTATCCTTTTAGTACAGTTGATGGAGTATGATACAGTCTTCAGACATACTTACTTTATCTTTTTGTTGTCATTGTAATAAAGCAGTGTATAAAATGACCTACCATTGTCTTACGTGTCCCTAGTCTTCCCTAAGCCTGGATGAAGAGTCAGGAGTGACTCTGCAACACCAGGGCTGCTCCCCTGTCACATAAGCTGAGCCACAAACCACCCCAAGAACACCCTTTCACAGCCTCCTCTCCCTGTGCTCCTTAGCAAACCCACTACTCCTTTAGTGATGTCTATCTGACTCTGGCCAGCAGGAGATGGTTCAGTGGGTCATGAAGAGTGGGCAGCCCTGCTTCCTGAAAGGGTTTTCTTTGTTTCACCTGCTTGTTGTCCTACACACTCCTCTTTCAGCAAAAATGGGCTGCTTTGGCGAGTTTTGCTCCCAGCAGCACTCCACAGCTCAGTTCAGGTGTAGAAGCTGCAAGAAGGTATTTACAAACTGTGCTTTCTTGAACAAACAGTTGCGGATGCTTTCGAGCGGCACACATCAGCAAACTACTTCCAAAACTGTAATTGCAGATCCTAGTGATGAAGCAGCTAGACTAAGAATAAACACAGCAAGTGTACGCTCACAAGAACCACTAGATATACACATACACACATACCCATACATGCACATGCTTGGCAAAGGTACCAGTTCAAGTATAACTAGACTAAAACTCCTTTCTGAAGACGTTTCTAAGGTTACTTGGTTAAAACTGAGTCATTGCATGCTGTTGCACACCTTATTTTAAATTCAGGCTGCAGTCTAAGAATTGCCATTTTTATAACTTTAAGTTGTTTTGCAATCAAGTTTGTAATAAATTATTATAAATAATGCCATCTCTTCAATTAATTCTCACAGATTCCGTTTGGGGCAATCTATGTTTGCATTGTAAATTTTCAATTACAATTTTTTAAAAAATTTTATCCTATCTGAAGGTCTTCCCTTTAAACATCTAGCCCTGGTACTGATACCATTTGGTTTGTTTAGAACACTGAGATCCAGTAGTGTTCATGAACTAGACAGCTCCAATACAAATTTCTAATACTGTGAAAGAAAAAACAAAAGCAACAACAAAAAAAAGCATTTTTTCCCTGGTAATTACTAGAAATACTTTTTTTTTCTTCCTAGAGATAAAAAAAGATTACTTTGAGTAACATCATCCCTAGGATGACACATACGTACCAATGCAACTTCACATTATTCACAGTAGGCAAGCCATCAATCAGTGCAATGTGACAACTATTCTCCACTCCTCCTCCTCCTCTCTCAGAGAAAAATATTACAACCAACAGCCCATCTTTGGATGTTGTGGACAAGAAGCAAAAATCTCATTTATTGAACATTAGCTTTTCAACATACAATTGCTTGTACTCTCTCAATGGGGTTGATTTCTAACACAGTGACTGGAAAACTCTTGCAGTAATAGAATATACTTAAAGCTCAAATACCAAACCTGTTCTTAGCAAAAATACCTATGAAAAAAAAAAGAAAAAAATAAAAGAAAGAAAAAAAAAGATTGCCTTTTGTAGTATCTGCAACATCTGATCCTGCTAACTCTATAACATATGTTAATTTTAAGCTTCTGTGTAGTCCACTGACTTCAGTGAATCCAGTGAAAGTCTAGAAAATTAGTCAGGCACTTAACACTGCTAGCAAATGTGTAACTCTGGGATGGCAGGAGGCCATGAGGAACAGCTACAGAATGGTAATGGAAAATAAGGGGTGGGAGCACACAATAGGAAACTTTTGCAAAAGAATGGGTCATGTGATAGAGCTCCTTTCAAGGACTACTTGAAAGGCATGTCATCACCGGGGGAAAAAAGTGGTATTTACTGACATACTGTTGTTTCCACTTTTTCTTTTTTAAAGCAGCAATCCTACCTCTGCATGTCTGTCACCTAATACTCAAGTTACAGATTTTCCATTTGTTATAAAATAAGACACTCAGATTTTTTTGCATATTTTAAGAGCAAATATCTGAGATACAGTAACTCAAAAGCTTATGTTTGTTCTTATCAGCACAACACTCAGAAAAGTTAGTGTTCCTTCACTAATTTTTACAAACTTAATAGCAAATGAACAATCACTATTTCCCTCCCATACTAAAATCCATACAAAACCATACCAGCCATTTCCTAAATGCAAGTATCCATGTATCTATAAGCTTATCTTTCACACAAGACATAAATCAGTGACAGTCAACTCCTTAAAAAAAAAAAAAGGTGGGTCATAAAATGAGACAGAGAGGGAAATACCTACATTACGCAAGATGAAGTCCTATTAAAAGCTTTTATTTAAAAGCAATCCAAGAAAATGAATGCCAGAATCTTAACTTTTTTTTTCAAATTAAAGTACAAACCCCCATTTCGGATGCCTGTATATCCCATAATGGCCAAAAAGCCCAGTACAGTCCAAATCCATGTTGCAACTCTGATAGAGCACAGATTCTCTAACACTGTAGCAATTTAGAGATGTTATGATGTACCTTAAGCCCAAAAGAACAAGTATTGACTGAAATGTCATCTTAGGTTTAATTCTGCAATGCTATGAAAGATGCTTTCTTCAAAAAACAAAACCAAAACCCCACTATAATAGAAATTTCAATCTAAAAGAACATAAAGAGAAATATGGACCATGCATGTCAGACACTTCCATCCTAGAACAAAGGTAAATAAAGTTTTAAATCGAATTACCCTCTGCTCATTTGATGCTGAGAGTTACTTCCATGACTATTTAGATGCAAACAATTTTCACTTTAGGATGAAGTTGCAAAACTCCCTAAAATACAAACTCTGTGACAATTCTACATTTCCACTCTAATACAAAGGCAGTGTTAAATATCTGTGGCCAACAGTGTGTTTGACTAGAGCAGGGGAAGATAATATAATTACTAAATAAACCAGTTTGTAATCTGAAGCTTAGTATTTGGCAACAGGACATCATTTAGTGATGCCATCTCTACACATTCTGAACTTCAAAAATAGTGTTACATAAAAACCAAAAAAAGGTTCTCAAAACTTTCAAAACTTTTCAAAACCCAACCCTTTAAACAGAAAACAAACAGACAAAAAAACCCCACCAGTTGTTAAAAGGAGGTACATTCATACTATATTTTATTATCAGTTAAATGAATCTGTATGTTTAAACACGCTAGAACTGTATAAGATGCCAACCGCTGCTGGAGCAGAGCAGGGGTAATGGGTGAGAGGCGAAAGGGGGCTGACAGGTTTTAACTCCAGTAAGAAACTTGTGTACCTGCCTGACAAACACAGCCAAACCTCTTTATGTATCCTATTTATCTTCAAATCTATTTATGACACACAAGAGAACATATGAGCATAGCAGCTGTTACTATAGCAATGAAACTGGAAATTTTGAGAACACAAAAAATCCACCCCTGAAGGATGCTCAGTTTAGCAGAGAAGAGCGGACCAGTATCTCACTTCCAGAATCTGTTCGAAGTCTGCGGTTACTCAGACATTAAATCAGCTCTAGCAGCCTATTCCCTAAAGAGCACTCGCAGCCAAATAACCACTACCTACTACTTGGCACAACGTGGTAAACCGGGAGTTCCTGTTAAGTAACCCCAAACTTGTCAAATACCCCAGAACCGCCCATAAACCCAGGAAAGAGCGATTCGCTGCAAAAGGCTCACAGGTCTTGGTGGCAGAGAAAGGATTCACCATAGTAACATAGTTGCACCAGCACACTAAGAGCAGGGAGGTCAGCGCTCAGCGCTGCGAGCCCCACACCCTCCCGACACCAAGCACACTTGCCCGGCCCCGGGAGACGGGATGAGCCGGGTGAAATAAGGTACTTTCTTAAAGAAGCAGGGAGGCAGCCTGGATGCCTCTCCCCACTTACCACTGCCAGAATAAGAACCACAATTCCTCCAGCCCGCTTTTGTGTCAAACCCACCCCACTCCTTCCTCTTCTCGGACAGCAGCCGTGTCACCCCGCCCCGGGAGACGGGACGCTGCCGTTCGGAGGCCGCCTTTCCTACTCCCTCACGCCGCAACACCTCCCGCGCATCTTCTCTCCCACCCTCTCCCCCCACCACGGACACAGGGCGCTGCCGGCCGCGATTTACCTGCGAGGGAGCCGGGTCTCTGCAGGGTGGCGGTGGCGTACAGCTCCTGGGAGTGCTTGCTGTACTGATCGGCAGCGTGAACCAGCCGCTTGGTAGGCGACAGGGTGGCGTAAGTGCCGATGGTGGAGCTTAACTGGTGGATAGGAGAGGAGGAAATGTTAGACTGGACGGTGGGCGGGGAGGTCACTCGGATGGGGGACGGCGACAGTCCCGCCGAGGAGACGACGATGTTGATGGGCGAGCTGGTGCTGTAGGACTTGGCCAGGCGGCTGGGGGACTGCTTCGGGGAGGAGAGGCGCTGCGCGGTGGCGTAGGCGGCGCCCTCGGCGGCGGAGCCGGCCCGCGGCAGCTTGGTGGGGGAGCCGCCGGGCTGGGCGGGCAGCGGGGAGCTCACCCGCTGCGCCGGCAGCGTGGAGCTGGCGTAGTAGAGCGCGGCGGCGTGCTGGGGCTCGGGCAGGTGGAAGGCGCTGCCGTGGCTGGGCGCGAAGGGCTCCCGCGTCTGCGGGGCGGCGGGCGGCGGCGGAGGCTCCGGGCCGCCCGGGTGGGCGCCGCGGCCCCCCGGGCCCTGCTGCGGGGGGACGGGGTCCCAGAGGAGGGCCCCTTACCGGGGACAGAACGGGGCACGGGGCCTTTACACGGGGATAGGGGGGGGGACCGTGCCCGGGACCGTTCCCAGGGGGGTGCTCTGGACCATTCCC